>OY735208.1:45510222-45515222 GCA_963457665.1 Thysanoteuthis rhombus | reverse complement strand
TTGGAGCAGGATTTATGTTCCTCGACTGATGATGATTCCATGACTTTCACCTGATGTTTCTCAAGATAATTATGCTCTTCCATTCAAATCTTCATGAGGATGTGCCTTTTTTCTCTTAAAAGAACGAAATAAAATTTAAGTAAAACTTGGATTGTAGGTAAGAACAAGCTTGCTTGTGCTAGAGTCAGTATCTCTTGTTCCATCCAAATCAAGTATTGAAGAGAACAAAATTCATTTCTACAGGCAATATTATTCCAAAAGTGGGTGTCCCATTCCGACTCCTTTATTGACAGTTCCAGTAAATGGGATTCGCAAAAAAAAGTCAACCCAAGTTGAGCGTACGTCACCGTGTCACAGTTATTTGAGTACGGAGTGACTGTTTTTTGGAGATTTTTTTATAAATGTCATTCGTCATTATTGTTACGTACGAAAAAAAAAGAAAAAACACAAAAGTAGCTGTTGATAATATTGCAAAACGGGATGTTGCAGATGCTTTGGAATTAATATTTTAAAAACATTTTCGAGTTATTTCGAGTGCATTTAAAATTAAATAAATGAGATTACTCGAAGAACACTGGGGCCCTATAAAAAATTCTGTGGAAGAATTGAGAAAATGAGATGGCAGAAAACATAGAAGGAAAAATACATTATTAAGAAATTTCCGTGAAGTAAAGGATGAGATAGATTTTTCAAAATCTTATATATATAGATATATTGGTAAATCATATATGAGCATGTATATATGGATTATATATATATATATATATATATATATATATATATATATATATAGATTGGCAATTGTACGAGCCAAAAAGACTAATTTTTCACCTCTGTCTAGTGTCAGTGTCCTAGCGGCTAAAACACCCCTCCATTTACACTATCCCCAACATACCCAAAGAATCTGACTCAACATCACTTCCCTCCCACCCTGACACATTTGCCCTCTCCAAGACCAACTGCTGCTGCTTGGCCAGAGACTTCATCACTAGCTGGACTTTCTTTCACACAGCAGGATGCCTCCAGCAGCTTTAATTAAACCTTTTACCTACGAGGCAAAGCTCCTGATAGTGGACTCTGGTTCCCCATGAAACCATTAACCCCTAAAAACACACACCCACATAGCAGACATCACTCAAGATTGGAACACATCCTGAAACATGTCTGGACCATTAATAACAAAAAAATATCTACGGATAAATAAACTTTACCTTAAAACTCTTTACTCCCGAATCTGTCTCACTCTTTACAATTCATAATATATATATATATATATATATATATATATATATATATATATATATATATATATATACTGAGAGAGAGGGGGTTCAGTGAAAGAACAGTATGAACTGAGAGATTTACATCAACAGTTTTGTTATTACTGACCAGTTTCACGCAGCTGGACAATTGTTCATTTTAGTTGTCACCATGCTTTGATATACAGCATAGGTGTTGTTTGAAGAGGATATCATTTGTGCAGAATGGATTCTGGTTTGGATGGATAATTGAAGTTCATTTTCGTTGGGTGTGATTTTGTTGATAGATTTGGTTTTGCAATTTTATAATAAGGCAAAATTACGTTCCTTTGTGTAGTTTCAGAACGCATCAATGGAAAAATAAGATCCTTTAGAAATAGAGTAAATTTGAAAATAGTCGACATTATTAATGTTGAATGAGCCTTTTAAATTATCATCATCATTATTATTATTATTATTATTATTATTATTATTATTATTATTATTATTTGGAATCTCACACCAGTTGCCTGGTGGTAACCGCTGGAGTTTGAGTGACAGCAAGTCTCCTCAAGTCTCCAGCCCTCCTCTCCTACTACTCATAGGTCGCAGTAATTCTACGATATACAGTTTCACACCGGTTGCCCAGTGGTTATCGCTGAAGGCTGAGTGACAATAAGTCTCCTCAGGTCCTCAGCTAACGTCTCCTCCCTCTTTCGCATATCATGACAGAGCTACTATTCGTTGCAGTACTTATATCTCTAGCACCTTCCTCAGTATCCGTGCAGTTCCAAGTAGCGCTGTGGTCTGTACGGTCTCTATCCTCCCCCTAATCCCGATCTCCTCCAGTCTCTCCCTCAGCGTTTTGGGGATAGTTCCTAGTGCGCCCACTATGACCGGTACTACCCTGGTTTTCATGTTCCACATTTTCCTTAACTCCCTTGCTAAGTCCTGGTATTTTTCCCTTTTTTCACCCTCCTTCTTTTTTACTCTATGGTCTGCAGGTAGAGCAACGTCTACTATTTGGCAGGCCTTCCTTTTTTTGTCTACTATTATTATTATTATTATTATTATTATTATTATTATTATTATTATTATTATTATTATTATTATTATTATTATTAAAAATGTCTCAATGAACTTTCACATCAATTTACAATAAAGCACTTATTCAACGTTAAAATATATTTGAATTCATGTGACAGAAATCTGTATGGAAACTTGGTGAAATAAAAAAATAAGCTCCTCAGTACGAGGGGCATTCACAGGTATAGTTTGTCTTTCTTTTTGTGGTTTTTTAAATTCCATTATTCTTATTCATGATTTTTACAGCTGACAACTCCTAGAATCGCTCTGTCCATTTATTTTCTGTCCGAGACGATCTGTATGAGTCAAAGTTATTCTTGGAAGTGTATACACACACGATATTCGTTGCATAAGTTGTGGAACCTATTCGAGTATTTCAAAATTCTCTGGATGAAAAATCAATTTGTCTGTGCAATGGACCAAGCTATTAGCTTTCTCGTCCTTTCTTACTTTTATAATAAGTAATTGATGGAATGAGATTAAACGGAACGAACATGGATTTGGAGTAGTACTAAATTGAAATGCATTCAGATGATTGATACAGGCGGGTAGGGGGGTGACAATTGTATTATGGGTGAAATAAATTGAATTCAAAATTAATGAAAAATAGTAAGACTCAATGGAACCTCTACATAAGTGAAATTGAATGGGGGTGAACTCAAATTTGAGATAGCAGTATTGGTTTGAATTTCGAATGTAATTAAAATATCTTTCTGGGGAAGATGTGGAGAGTGGAAGATTCGTTTGGATTATATCTAAGTTCAATTAGCATCGGTTGAATTGTTGTAGACGTGAATAAATAAATACGTGGTATTCAATTGAGTAGATATAGATTTGGGACAGGAATGACCAAAAATCAACATATAAATAATTCTTGAATTTAACTGACATAATAGTGTAAATTTTGTCCGTTCATAGATCTAAGACTGGTTTGCTTTGGTAGTTAGTTAGGAGGTAACCATCTTGTAAAGGTGTCCCTGATTTCTTGGTTTCTTAGTTTTTAAATGTTTAGCATTTTGGGAAGGGTCTTAGTGTTTTCATATTCACCCATTGGGCTTATCAAAGTGATTTTGTCAGATTTGTGTGGTTATGTTTATTTCTTTTTATTCGTGCAACTCCAAACTGGCTTTTTTTTTCACTAATGCTTTGTCTTTCCCTCTATTCTTCACATAGGATCAATGGGGCCGTTACATGAAACGTCAATATTTGCCGGATTCTTTATGAGCAACTTTTCAGTATATTGTTCGATATTCGTGAATAATACTTCCTGTTAGATTAAATGCATTGACATGTGAGGATAAACTGAAAAATAAATATTCACTTAGTAAAGTAAAAACCGTTCCTATCGTGAAGCAAAAAACCGGATTACTTATGAAAGTACAAACACGTAAATGCATTGAAATGAACTTATTATCAGAGGGAAGGAACAAGGAGGGTTTTAGTGATAAATTGATAATTAGTATGAATATATATATATATATATATATATATATATATATATATATATATATATATATATATATATATATATATATATATATGTGTGTGTGTGTGTCGTACTATATCTTTGTATCTCTCTATGCATGAACTTTTGAAAACAAATATCAATCCGGGCCATTGTCAAATAAAAATAACTAATAACTACAATGAATGGAAAATCAAAGGAAATTTGTTATAATACTCCATGTAACGATGGAGATAGGCATGGTTAGTTACTCGATAGAAACCGTCATGTCACCAATGTTTTTGGCAGCATGCCGGGTAGGGGTTAATCAATCGTAAAAAAGGGGTGATCGATGAAAAAATACTTCTCACATCACCTTTAAGACTGTGATCATCATAAGGGTATAAATCCAATGCAGCCATCCGATGGATGCTTGTGGAGCTGAAACATGGAACCTAACCAAAAAGATAACCCTCAAGCCTAGGACTATACGACAGGGACATGAGATAATCATACTAAACATCATAAAACAAGATCACAAGACAGCACAGCTAAGAAAAACACAGGAGTTATCCAAGAAACTATTAGGAAATTCAAATATCAATGGGCTGGTCATGTTTCAAGAATGTTTGACAACCGTTGGACATAAACCCCTCCAACGTAGATCCCCAGAGATTGTATACAAAATTACAGTCGACAAAATATGACACAGTGTGGCAAAATACACAAGTTCAGAAAGTATTGGCTCTGCAACGCGCATGGTAGAGGTGTCTGGCCAATGTCGATGAAAGGTTATGTCCAACGATGGACACTAAAGGTTGATGATGATGATACACGTAATACATACTTACTGCCAGAATTGCTTGATAACTCAGAGAAACCTATGTTGTCAGTTTTTGTTGACAGTTATTTAATTGCTGTAAATCAGCATATTCATACAGTTACATAACAAATAGATACCACATATGTCTTGTCGGGTAAATGTTTTATGAAATATAGACTTAGCCCATGAAGTCAAACAATAAATATATATATATATATATATATATATATATATATATATATATATATATATATATATATATATATATATATATATATATATATATATGAATGTGTGTGTGTGTCTGTAAACAAGAGAAAAATACAGAAAAGTTGACGAGACAAAGTTCCTCTTAGTTATCTCTATTAGCATAAATGGACATAACTGTCTCAATATCGTGTAATCAGAA
>OY735208.1:45487722-45507722 GCA_963457665.1 Thysanoteuthis rhombus | reverse complement strand
GTATAATTGAATGAAAAAGAAAAACAGTAAAGATTTGATGGAATAAACTCAAAAAGGAAGAAAGAAACTGATTCAGAATGGAAGAGAGAGAAACAAACAACAATCAAAATGAACAAAAACCCAGAACCGTAAATGATGGATAAAGAACGAAAAGTAATGACGGAAAAACAATCAAGGAAGTAGAAAAAGACACGTTTGAGATTAAAACCAGAAAAGTCGGAGAAAAATTAATAAGTAAAAATATCAGCAATTGAAATTAGATGAATCTCGAAAGCCGTAAAAACTGAACTAAATTTCTAGAGAAAACAAAAGAAGGAATGAATTGCAGAAAAAGCACAAAATGAACACATACTTTTATTTGTGTACTTATTTTTTACGACCTATTCATTTATTTCGATCATGTGAGGTATGCAAAAAATGGAAACAAATTCAAAATAAGGAATTAAAATAAATCGCGTGGAAAAAGTAGGAGAACAAGTAATTCTTTTTGCTTTTTTTTTAAGTTTAAAAACTACCCTGTGCTTTCTAGGCACCACCAGAGACGCCTTTCTCCTTTTTTTAAAATATCATCTGTCTCTTTCTAATTTGGTCTTTATTTGTTTGCATTTTGCTCCGTCTTTTTTTTTTTACGACTTATCTATCACAGCATAATCTTTTTCCCCTTGTAAATACACAAGTTTTATATAAGTCTTTGTTTAGAAAATAACTTTGAAACGATGCACAATCCAAAATAGATTGAACATTTATTTATATAAGCTTTGGCTACACATTTTATTTATGTAACTACCTTCTTCCTTCCATGATTTGTATGTTTCGATGATTACATTTCCTGTCTTGTTTTTGTTCTTCTTTTGCAAATATATATATATATATATATATATATATATATATATATATATATTGCAATACCCTTCCCTTACAAAGGTAACGCTTGTAGGAAAGTATGATCGAACAGACATTCATATTGTCGAGATAAATTAAATAAACCCGAATTTACATTTACTTGACTTCATAGTTCATCCTATTTTGGTATTAGGGGGTGCTAAGTGGCTGAACGGTTACTTTTAACGAGGATGGAATAGGCAAGTTCAAACTACAGCCGAGTTATTTGTGTTCACTTTGCCGTAATGTCCTTGAGAAAGGTATATCTCATCCAGAATTGGTGAAAAGCAAGTTAGAATGCATTGTCTACGAAGTTTTGGTTCCAAAACTGGTCTGAAAGGCGACTGGTTCTGTCAGTGTATTTAGCATTTGACCCATGAAATCATCTGTTGTGCCCAAACGATTTTGGACTTGTTGATGAGAGGGGAAAAAACAACTCTTGTCTTTTCAGTCTTTTTCACCTTCGCTGGTGAAACATGGAGCAGAGATTAAAGTTACTAAAGATCAGTAACTCAGTTGAAGTGCATAGCCTTAATTTCCTTTGTTTATTTATCAATCTCAGCTTAGTAAGGCCTGAGCACTGTGTGAAAATTGAACCTACTACAGTATTGATGATTTCTATTTTATAACCACTTCTCAAAAAATGAAGTTGATGTACAAGTTATGTAAAAGAAGACATTTTTTCTTCAAAAACTAATTCAGTTTTTGTTTTTTTTTACCTACAACCTAATGATCCCTACGTCCTTCAAAATAGTCTTCTTCTCTGTTGGTACACCGTCATCAGTGTTCTCCAAGTTTTAGGATGCGTTTTGAAAATGTACAGGTCTCAGAACTCATCTTCATTAATTTATCATCTCTTCTCGATTAAACAATCTTTCAGGGAGGAATTCAGCCTTTTTTCCGGCAATAAAAAGTCCGAATAGGGCCAACTATATTGCATCCGGGTTTTGCTTGTCCATGCCTCAGGCTATTTCTTCCATACAGCCTTTATCTCAAATGCCAAAGAGCCTTCCGAATATATTTGCCTGAACTAACGAGGAACTACGTCCCTCTAACAAAGGGAGACCATAAACATTACTCGTTATCAGATTTTCCAGAGACTTTTCATCGGCATTTTCATGATTAACTAGATCGTTACTGGCTGTGACACAGTTCTGGTTGTCCTTGCCTGTCAGCTGAGGTCGAAGAAAAGCATCAACCGTCTAGAAATACGAACTTCTACATGTTCAGACCTTTTAAGAAACATTACGGACAATCACAGCATGATTTCCACAGATCACAGCACGTGCTATCTCAATGTAAATGTTATCCGTTGACGTGGGAGATCTGCAAGATCTAGGATCGTTGCTCTATGGATGTTTTGGTCGATTTGAAATGCCGATATCACCAGTGACACATTGTATCCGACTAAAAACAATCTCACCATTGAGTTAGAAAAATTGGAAGATTCCCCGTTAAAGTTTCAATCCCAATTCAAAACAGAATTTAACAGAAAGACCTTGCTCTTTTATTTTTGGTTGAGAAAAAGAAGTGAGGTTCACACACTAACTCAAATAGTACCTAACGTGGCAGAATGTAGATTTTTAATGAATAAGTCAATGTCAAGCATCCCGACGGTTTCATTAAATCCCTCCATAACAACACATCGTGTTTTGAAAGTTCGGTTTCTTCCTGGACGAACGGTGTAGATGTATAAATGGACTCATCGACACGTTTACTGCTATTTTGGAGTATTGAACCTTATATAATGCCATACTGTTCTTGTTGAAGATACCATTGAATAATGTGACATAACGCTAACTTCCTTCAGTTAACAAAATTTAATATATTTTGCTATAAAAATTGACGATAAGGTGGGTCCTCAGTTCTAGCTTCATGTTTTTGATCACTAGTATGATTTGACGCTAAATAAAACTTTACAATATGTATATATGATTGTGTGTGTATGCTTATATATGCATGTATACATATATGCGTATATATGCATATATGTATTTATATATGCATATGTATAAGTGTATGTTTATATGTATATATATATATATATATATATATATATATATATATATATGTATATATATATATATGTAAGTGGGTATATGTATATGCATATGTATGTGTGTGTGTATTTATTATACATGGATTATATATTTTTGAAACTATATGAATCTATATGTATACGTATTCATATGCGTGTGTGGATATGTATGCGAAATTATGCATGTATACACTTATATATATATATATATATATACATATATATACATATATATACATATATATATATATATATATACGTGTACAGACAAATGTGTATTTAAATATGCTTATATATAAATGTTTGCACGTATATGTCTATATATATATATATATATATATATATATATATATATATATATATATATATATATATATATATAGACATATATGTGTGACTCTTATAAATGAATTTTATGATTTAGAAAACTATATGAAATTTTATACCTATACAAGTAATCATATGTATATATATATATATATGTGTGTGTGTGTGAGTTTGCATTTGTGTATGTATGTATATATGTGTGTAAGTATATTTGCTGCAGGTCATGAAAATAGAGGCCATGAAATTAAGTACATAATTCTATTTTACGATTAAACCTTTGCATAATTTCCATCCAGCCTATTCTGCATAATTTCCATCCAGCCAATATAAATAAAGGAATGTAATAAACAATAACGAAGCATTGTGTGTTTAAATTGTAGTCCATCGTTGGGATATACCTGTAGTCTTTTTTTTCCTGCTCATCACTTTCTATGGATTAGCAAAAGATATCATTTTAAAACCGTAAAAATGCAAACATCTTTTCTGCCAACAGTATCTTGTTCCGGTCCATATGTTCTACACATGCTGCTGCTTTCAATGTCTTCTTTCCTTTCGGTAAATTTAGAAACCGTTAACTAAGACTGTCACCAAAATTTTTCAGGTTTTCATTTGGTCTTGCTGGTTGTTTGACAATGTATGTTTATTATGTACTACTCACACCAACGGAGCCAGGCTGAAATAATAAACAATACTCCTTGTCAAATCAAGAAAAAAAATTCTATCCTTCGAAAATCCTTCCCAAATTGTTCATTGAGAGTCCTCAATTTACAATGTAAGTTCATGATAAATGGGTCAATTTGTGTCCAGCAGTGTTCACTCTCGATTTTTTTAAAAATATGGATATATTAGTGATCACAGCCGTACAAAAGACGTGAAAAGTAACTTATCCATCAAGAACCTCTTTTCCCAAATTCTTTGGATTGATCACACCCAAAACAGCTTGCTACCAAAATACATTGGTCAGATGACCGTTTCTATTGATTGACTAATCATACCTGTCTTTTTTTTTTCCTCTTGCTTCTTCCATTTTTTTTCTTGTCTATCGTGTAAAACTTTTCCCTTTCCTATTACTGATGCCTGGGAAATGTTGCAATTATAGCAACGACGAATCCAAGAGAGAACCAATTACAACGTCGGAGTGATAAACGAAGAGAAACATCATCTTTTTTTTTTTCGTCGTATGCAAAAGAGAATCGTACTTGTAGCAACAATCCGTCCGTATGGATGATATCCGTTGTAATTATGATAACATTTATAATAATTACATGGCTGTCTTCAGGGAAAAAAATATCAATCGCAGCGTTAATGGGGTGGACGATTAGGATAAGGGGTAACTAGAATTTCAAAAAAGATGTGTAATATTTTGGTGACATGGAATAAAATCTAACCAGTAATATTCATTAATGCAAAAACTTGGAAAAAATAACTAAAAACAAAAAAATAAAGTAACTACATGAGGGTCGGGGAATACAACTATTGATGATGATGATGATATTATTATCATCATCATCATCATTATCATTATTGTTATTATTATTATCATTATCATTATTATTTGCTATTTCATATTAGTAGTCTGGTGGTTACGGCTGGAGGTTGAGAGACAACATTTCTCCTCAAGTGTCCAGCCCTACTCTCCACAATCTCATAGACCACAGCAATACTCTGGTTTACTGTTTCATATCAGTTGCCCGGTGGTCATCACTGAAGGCTGAGTGACAGTAAGTCTCGTCAGGTCTTCAACCCACATCTCATCTCTCTCTCAACTATCATACCTGTGCTGTGGAATACATCTCTGCTTCTATTTTCCTTCCTCCTCTGTTAGGCCACTGCTAACATTTTAGGTCGCAGACCTTATTTTTGTCGTACTTTCCTCAATATTCCTGCAGTTCCTAGCAGTGATATTATTATAATTATTATTATTATTATTATTATTATTATTATTATTATTATTATTATTATTATTATTATTATTATTATGCAAAATGAAAAAAAATGCCTGTGCCTATCAAGTCATGACACCAATGTCTGCCTTAAGTTTCAAATCAAAACTCTGTGTGCAATTAATACTACTCGATACCAGGGGGAGGAAATACATAAAAAATGAAAAAAAAAATGATGATGATCATGACGATGATGATGATGATGATGAAATCAAAAGAATCTAAAATGAAATTAAAAAAGAAATTTAAATAAGAAAATTCAAAATTTAAATCCGAATCCATACCAACCACCCCGTTCTAAAAAAACAAAAACAAAAAAAAAGCAGATACCGTGGTCGTAAATACAGTTAGTAATTAGCACAGCATTGACGTTGCCTAATCTAGTAGACCACCAAGAGAAGGCGAATGAGAATTTTTAAAACTCTGAAAACTACTATGACTTTACTCAGAAAAGTGTGTAATTTGAGGATGTAGTTGCTCTAGCAGACCACAGGGTGAAGATGGAACAAAAACAAAATCTCGGTCCATGCCCATGTATCGAGAAAGTACTTGACTGCTGGAATTTAAGATGGTTCGGAAGCTTGCAAAAATAGTAAGCAGTCGATATGAGCTTTTTGAGCATTTTTGACAAAATCTTTTATTCATATAATTTTATTGTCCCATTATTTAGTAATTGGATTATTTACTCTAGCTTTCTCTAAACCTTGACTATGTTTCAGCTGAATTGTGAATTTAACGAAATATTCGGCTTTTAATTTGAATGATTCTCCATATAATATTTTGATGTCTTGACATTGTGCGAATAGTTCTCTAGATAACGAGTACTGTCTGGAATTTTAAAAAAGTTATGGGTTGAAGGTAAAACATCCATAAAATTCACTGCATGCAGAAGACCATCTCGTTCCTGCTCCGTGAGAGCTCTTTCTGATGCATTTGTATTATGAAAACCAGCATTTACATGCAGCAAAACTAGCGGTTAAATACCATGCAAAGAGAATGTATTTTTTTTCTCTTCATATGCGTCGGTCCAGATTGTAGCTCTTACAAGTAATTTCTCGGTCAGATTCATGTGAATCTTGATTATTAGATCCCCATAATCAAGATGACCCTAACATGCGGAGAGTATTTCGGTAAAGGATGAGATATTGAGGGCTACCCTTTGATCTAGCGATAGATCTTTTTGTTTTCGATTCTCATAATGAATTCATTCACAAATGACATTTTTCTCAGCCAATCAAAACGAAGACAACGAAAAGCTGAACTAAATTCTTTCTGTAGATTAACGCAGTATCCATAATTTCTGCTATCTGCTTTACACCAGGGTTTGTAAATGGCGCACGACATTTGACAGGTTTTAAAGCGATTATTGCCGAATAATCATAAAGGACACTTCTAGAATATCTCTAACATTCTGCAGAAGCTGGGAATTCAGTAATAACTATTATAGCAGATCTACGTAATAAGGCGCAAACAATAACAGGAGGGAAAGAGACTGAATGAAGAACTAGAAAAATTAAGCAAGCTGAATTAAAAACAATATTAACAAGAATAGTCGTTTAATATTTTTCCTGCGCAGATCGATACAGGTTTCGTGTGAGTTTTTCCTGCTTTCATTCCGTGCGTCTGATTTTGCTTGTCGTGTATTTGATCACACATTTTGTGTAAGATGTTTTCCTTCAACGATTTTGCATACGTGTAAAGCTGAACGCAACGTGAAACGATACAATTTTTTTCTTGGAGCCTTTTGAATTCTTTGTCCTAACAAAAAAAGCATTTCCCGTTCTGCGCTGATATCTGCGTATTATTTCTCCTTTTATTCTGTTAAAGAAAAAGTTTCTTGCAGATTTTTTCATTGATAAATCTTTCTGTAATCCAATGAAGATTCAGTGTTTTCTTCATGATGTCTTACATCTTTTTTTTTCTTTTATCATTTTGGAGAGCATATGTTATGCATGTTCAAAAGTTTCCATCTAAAACCACATTTCCACTGTGTATTCAGTGTCATGTTTTCAGTATAGAGCGCTTGAAACTGTTGCATGCCTAATATATATATATATATATATATATATATATATATATATATATATATATATATATACATATATATATATGATAATACTAGAACCGTATATGAATCTTTGATTACAAAATGATAATACTAGAACTGCGTATGAATCTTTGTTCAAAGAAAATGCTCGATGCCATCAGTGGAGTGGTTTTAAAATGAGTAAGTATTTTTTCAATGGTTCATTATAGATTGTACATCCTGTTTAATTTGAAAAGATTTTCAAATGAACCTCGTGGAGACAGAATGTTCAATCTGTAATGAACCATTGAAAAAATATTTACTCATAATATATATATATATATATATATATATATATATATATATATATATATATATATGTGTGTGTGTGTGTGTGTGTGTGTGTGTGTGTGTATGTATGTGTGTGTGTATGTGTGTGCATGTGCATTAGTGTTTGCGTGTATGTGTTTATGTGGATACTTAAGCAGATTATATGCATATATATATATTGTAAATACAGAGACGATATGACTGTATGTTATCTGTTTGTGTTCATATTCATGATTGTGAAGTTATACTAAATTCTGTCTCTGTATTGTAAAGCAAAAATGAGTTAAGAATTATGTTTAAATGTTTTCTCTGATAATCTAAAACCTCACATAATTCAATAGCAGGGAAAACAACTCATATTTATCAACTCATAAAGCCTTACCAAAATTAATTATAGCATTGATTGATGAGAATAACATTGTTTTTAAATGAATTATTCCCGTCAAAAATGTTTGCCAAGGTACAGAAAAGAAAACATTTCCATTGGAAGTGGTGGAGATTCTATTGTTATGCTGGAGTAATTGGGTTCTTAATTCGAGATAATATAGGACACTTGCACTTCAGGACACGTTAAGGTCAACCAACAAATGTGCTTTATAAGGGGCATATGAAACATAACACTAATATGTGACGACTGAACCGGGGATAATGTCCTATTCTTTAATAGTTAACCAGTATTTGTAATAAACTAGCATACCTATCCAATATTTTTCTTAAATCAAAACCAGTGAATGATTTACTCTTTAATGAACTTCCATACACTCTTTTCTCTCTCTCCGTCTCTCTCTCTCTCTCTCTCTCTCTCTCTCATGCACTCACACACCCACACACACACACACACACACACACACACACACACACACACACATAAAGTTAATCATTCACTTTTTCTGTCTATCCTTTGAAGAATCATGTTGGAGGAAGATTTTCAACTCAACGGGTGAAGAGTGACAGTAGAAACAAACGCGAAGGAGGCTTTCTCCAAAACTTGATACGTCAAAAGTGAACAAAAGACTTCTTCCACCTATTTACGATAGAAGGTGGGGGGACTAAGTCAACCCCTCAAGGATTAATAGTGATGGGGAAAAAAAAGAAACTTTGACCTTCTCCTTTAAGGGTTCAAAAATATGGGTAACTTATTTTCACTCCATGGGGTTTGTAGTGAGAAGTGAATTTTTCTCTGCCTAATAGATGTAGAAGTCAGAACAATCGTTTTCAAACGTATCTGTGAGTTTTGATTATTTTGGTTTTACTTTTTAAATATTTTACCCGGCGTAGATTGTTACTTCATCAATTTCTATACAGAAAAAATGCATTTTAAAGGAGGAGGGTTCTATTTAAAATCTAACTTTGATCCAAACTATGAACTTCTGAGTAGTATACGTATTTCTCCATTTCATCTATTTATCTAACTTTTTAAGGGGTATAATGCAAGGGCCCAACCGCTGGACAATTACTTTTCCTTTCCACTCCAATAACGCCATGTCTTACCGGCAAACTTACCATCTCCTCTCTACATCAAGCGTCTGGTATTTTCCCACTGAGTTTACTGACTCATGGACACTAATCACTTAACTTTTCGCTCTCACCCGTTATCTTTTCATTTTTTTAAAGCCCGGTGCATCTCCTTTTTGCTGCTTAATTAATTGTACTATATCCTTCACACTGTTCCGCTCTCAAATCAATTTTTATCACGGGAAGCAAATCCAAAAATTACACTTCTCTTTGCCTGCGTGCTATTCTGAGTTTATTTTCGAGTGTTTTTTAAGGGGTTTTGCACTTGTGTGTAATTGCTGGTATTATGTGTTGAGTGTACATTTCGCATATCAATCATATTGACAATTCGCTCTTCAGTAAGTTTCAACTTAAACTGAATGCTTTCCAGCCAACCATAATGCACTATCTGATTTTGTTTTCGTGGTCTCTCTCTAGCTTTATTACAAGTCTAAGGTTGATGTATTTATTAACTTTCTCAAAGAATCCACCTTCCATTCCCCTGGACTTTTTCCGGACTTCAACTTTTGAAGCGTTTGATTCAGTGGAAAACGTGACGCTTCTTCTTCAAATCTTATCTTCTTCAAATACCGTTTATATATGCAAATAGAATAAACAATGGCAGCAACTTGGACTACAGCAGGAATCGAACCTGTAACCGATAAGTTAACCATATCAAGGTAGCCTAGCTCTTACCACGGAGCTAAACAGCCACCGATAGGGCAACGGCTGAATGACTGTTTTCACTCCAAATTCTCATCTCATCTCTTATTTGGTCTATATCCGTTCTGTTTGTTTCTTCCAACGCGACAGTTATGCCTTAAGAAATGGATATATGATTCGACAGAATTATTATAAATCGTGTTATATTATATAGGAATTTTTTTTTTAGAATGAGATTTCCTGTCATTTTCCGATTGAAAAATCACTTAGCGTTGACAACGTAAATAGAATAAACAATAAAAAGATATGTGTACGTGAATATTGAAATCGATGTTACGAATCTCGTGGAAATTTCATGTATCATCGTATGCACTTCATATATATATATATATATATATATATATATATATATATATATATATATATATATATATATATATATATATATATATATATATATATACTCACACACACACACACAGATCCTTCACACACGTACACATGCACACACACGCACACACACACACACACACACATATATATATATATATATATGCATATATATTGAGTATTGTTGGGTCTCACAATAGGGGTAACAGATTTGGTTGCTAGAGCCTGGCTATGTATTATTTACATCAACAATTCTTTTGTCTGTCAAGCATAGTGCTTGACAAGTGACAACACAATTTTCAAGTTATCAGACAATAGGGCAGGGGTTAGGTGGTAGTACATTCATGTTTCTCTCATTGGTATTAATGAGACTTGAAATTAAACAGCCTCACCATAATTCTGAACTTCAGTGCAAACAGGTATGCAAAAACAGATTTGTTGATATATATATATATATATGTCAGTAAGAAAAATTGGTACCAGTGCAATGTTGATATAATAGTTTAAATCACCGAGAAATAATATTTTAACATGAAATAGACAAGAAAATATCAATGCAATGGCACAAAATGGCTATTATTGGTGGAAAGTACCCACAATTGTACAGAAGTTCATCGTACAAATCATTTTTGCTTCCCTTTTCCAAACAACAAATGGTAATATCCTTTTTTTTTAGAATGAAATATTTGCAGGGTCGAATCAAGTGCAAATGGTAGGTCTGGTATGATTCACTTCAACGGTTCAGACGTGCACTCAGTTATATCAAATTAGAAGTAAAATTCTCCTTGAAAAACTATGTGGAGTCTTTTTGATAACAGTCTTAGCAACTCATTGTTATTAAAAAAAGTTACCAACAATGAAATTCTTCGCGAAATGGCATAAACTTTATTAAAATTGGTTGAGTTTCACAAAAGTTATTAAAAATTGATTTCATCGATTTGTGTAAAAATTCGCCTCATTCATTTTGAGGACAGAACGTTGAATATGACTGCCCCATATATATATATATATATATATATATATATATATATATATATATATATATATATATACGTGTGTCTCTGTGTCTCTGTTCGTGTGAGTGTGTGTGTGTGTGTGTGTGTGTGTGTGTGTGTGCGTGTGTGCGTCTGTGTGCAGATATGTGTTCGTACCTCAAATTTAACTGCTTTATCATTAGGTGCTTTCCTCTCATTCTATGATGTCAACGCCCTACTGATAACCGTCGATATATTTTTCATCTAAGTTTTAGCTTTCTCTCCCTCCTTTTGCGTGAGGAGTATTGTCAACGATCATTAATAGTAGAGAAGAGAATAATAATTTTTCTTCAATTTAAATGAAAAGCGCCAAGAAGGCTGAGAGTTACGCCCACTTTGGTTGAGGCAGACGCTTAATTAGGTCCTACAGCTGCTATTTGCTAACAGCAGGGAAGAGGTGGATAAAAAGCTACAGGATTCACCCACGCTTTTATATATATATATATATATATATATATATATATATATATATATATATATATATATATATACATATATATAAGCAGTATAGACAGAAATATCAAGACTTCATGGTGATTATTAATTTCATGTTGCTGCAAGCCCTCTGATATCGCAACAGCGAGGAGACCGTAGTCACCATGAAGCGTTGATTTTCTTGTGTACACTAAACATATATTTATAAACAGAGAGGGGGAAAGAGAGAGAGAGGGTAACATTGGTTACTGAAAAGTGAGTTAGGTGTAGAATGTTGAGATTCACTCTTTATATATCCTCACAATTTTTTCATAATGATAGATCGATTTACATCGTTAAATATTGAGTACTGTGATTAAATATCATCAACAACGGGTGAAATCGTGTCACATTTCTCTCTCTTCGCGTTCTCACGAATTGAAAAAATACATCATGATATATATATATATATATATATATATATATAGATAGATAGATAGATAGATAGATAGATAGATAGATAGATAGACATAAATATAGAAATATACATAGATATGCGTGCGTGTGTGTGTTTGCTTGCGTGTGTGAGTTTGCGTGCGTGTGTGTTTGTGTGCATGCGTGTGCAGGGATAAGCCAGTCACCTGAAGATGATCCAGGTTTTTTTTTAGCCCAACTAATACATATCTAAAACCTAATCTTTATCTTTGTCAATGCACTCAATTCAATTGTCAAAAATGATTACATGGACTGAACAATATTCAGCTGAAATTCCAGATCAAAATTAAACTGATAACTTTGTGTTGGTCCACAAAATTCCAAGGGAAATGTCACTGATACAAGGTGCCAGCATTGTGATACACTTGGATCCTTATATGACTGTTAGGTAAAAATTCAGAGAAAATCATTATAGCAATTGGCGATTATTATTCCCTTATATATATATATATATATATATATATATATATATATATATATATATATATATATATATATATATATATATATATTGCCTATAGAGGAACACTTGCTTGAATTCGAAAAATCTGGACAGCAATTCAATCTCATAGAGCTATTCTACTGATGTGAGTTCGACCGCTAGTAGATGCCCTGCCAAAATGGTTTTGTACAAAATGAAACCATGTTCATGAAATATAAAAGAACCTACATTACTTCGATCAAAATCATAGAATAAACATAAGCAAAGAAACGCATGTGTTCGTGCATGAGTGTTAGAGTGTGTCCACTTGATGTGTGAGGAAATATGGAAACTTTCTGTGACAACGTATTCGTGCATATGATGACACAAATATGCCTCTCAATCTGCCCAAAGAGTGGTGTCGCTTATTTCCGGTGCCCGGCCATATATACACCACTTCATACTCACATTATAGCACTTTTTGCTCTATCAACCGTGTTTGAAGGTGAATGATTGAGGAACAGCAGTAGAAGGTAGAATTGTCAAAAATACCGTAGTCATATAGTCTGGAACGTTTAAGCTATATCATTTTCTGTTGAATATCAAGTACTCGTACACAAACAAAGGTAGTAAAAGAAAGAACAAACATTTTAACTGGGTCGATGAATCGAAAGCAATAATATGGCATCACTTCTATTAGGTATTGATATAATTGCAACAAGAATTTTTTT
Organism: Thysanoteuthis rhombus; assembly: GCA_963457665.1. NCBI lineage: Eukaryota > Metazoa > Mollusca > Cephalopoda > Oegopsida > Thysanoteuthidae > Thysanoteuthis > Thysanoteuthis major. Next base: position 45,494,534 of record OY735208.1, on the reverse strand, counting down.
TCTGCTACGCTAAGGCAAACAAATATATACATTTAACGTAAGCCTGTCGTGAATAGAATATTCAGGTAGACAGGTAGCATATCCACTAGGCCAACTCTACACTGCAGGAATTTCAGGTGGGTTCAATTCACAAGTTAGCAAACAACCGACCAGGTGCCGCTCGGACGGCACCTACTGATTAAAGCGTTACCTATTTGCCTACTTCAACTGTCACAGCATTCATTTGCTTCCAAGTTCAAAATACTTCGAAAGATCATAATCTTTTTGAGAAACATAAGATGCTAGAGCTGAATGCTGCAGGACTTCATATTCCAATTTTCTAAGCCAACAGTCTCACCTGATAAGTGTAGGGCCTGGAACTGTCGTGAATCATATCAATCAGTTTATTTGAGCTATTTTTCCAACTTTTTAACCTTCCATATTTTCTCCAGGTGACGTGATATGGTCGCTTTTGAAGTTGCAAGTCTTTAGAAAGTGTTCAAACTTAATATGTTTGACACGTAATGTTCTTTTTTTATCGTATGAGGAAACTAGTGGCACAGATATTGAAGTTTTCTTTTAGCAGGTGAAATTCGTGATGTTTTTTTTTCTGACGTATTTTGTATAAAGTTTGAACTATCCTAGTAAGTAGACACAAAACTGAAGAATTAATGCAACTGAACTGTGCAGTTCATGCCTGATGGCGCAATAATAGAGATCATTGAATACAAGTGCCCCCTCGAATGGCCAGCCTGAGTAAACACATCCCCCTGCTGAAAATTCTACCGTCTTCATCCACCCCAGGCAAGGTGAGTGGCCTTTATTCACTCTGAATAAATGAACCCTGGATTCTATGAAACCTCTGTTACAACATATACTTCCCTTTCAGAACACATTTTTCAACAAAAAAAAGCATAAATTTTTATCATACTCATTTTTTTAATACCAAAATGTTACAAATATTGAATATAATGCTTTAAATGAATACTGATAATGACTTGATATTAATATATTTTGCCTGCTGTCTGCTCCTTTACTAACTAACCAGACACTGTAGAGAACCAACAATAGGCACTAATTCCTATACGTCTGGCTTGCTTTTATGGAGAAAAATGGAATAACCTGTCTGATTCGTAAATCAGTACCGCAGGCATAGTGAGTAATAAAAGCAAGTCAACAATGGGAAGTGCAAGATTGCTTAATGGTTGAAAGCCGGAAGAGTGAAATCAACGAAGCGAGTTCGAAGTCTGGTTGTAACTGCTTAAATCATATCTCTATCGAAAAAAGATACATACCCTAAATTTCACCTGAAAACTTTCATTGCTAGTTACCTAGGCAGTGATGTCGTTATGGATGTAACATATGCACATTTATGTCTTCAAGGCATGAATGTAACTCTCCCTGTCTCTGTGATCATTGTCATCTATCTTTATCAGGGTATTTTCAGTAGCATATTAGGATGGTTGAAATTGATTCATATTTACAGTTGTGCCAGTAAGAAACTCGAAAGTCTAACTCCTGCGTCTGCCTTATCGACGAATATTTTTGCTTATCGCTTTGTCACTAACAAACCACGATGATAAACGCTCAAAGAACTGTACGAGTAAGAAAGTCCATTCACTGTATCTTCCAATGAAAACTATCAAGTTTTGATAGCACTCCGAGCTTGTGATGGTTCATAATAACATACCCATTCGCTAACGTAGCAGTTTTTTTGCAGTTGCCTTCTGACAAATCATTTTCAGCCTCGTGAATAAATACGTCAACACTGGATATAGACAAGTACTATAACCTTAAGAACAGGTCTGGTTAGTTACTCAATAGAAAACTTCATGTGACCAACGTATTTTAGAAGTAAAGCCGTCTTGGAATTGATCAATTAAAGAAAAACGGGAAAAAGAGTGATCAGTTTATAAATTACATCTCCAGTCATCACTTACCAAAAAGTTCGGATTTTTTTATAAAGCAAGCGTAATCGTTGTTGGATACAAACTAAGGGATCAATTTAGCATAAACTTACGTTGCAAATTGAATGCATATCCACTAGAATCCTATTTTTGAGGTTGGAACTTTCAACAAAAGAATAAAAAAAGGTTTTTTGTTAATTATTCTTTTAAAAGGTATCGAAAATGTCTATTTTTCCATCCAAACTCAGCTTTTGTTGGAAGTCAAATGATAATTTTAAATCTATATATTTGTAATTGGACAACAGGCTAATTTGTGCATTCTCAATAACATTGAGTATGAAAAGCAATTAAATATGCATATCATTATTCAGCCACAAAAGCAAATTATGAGGGGAACAAATGATATTTATTTACTGTTTCTTACGCAAAAACGATCAGGAAATAACACACACTACCCAGTAACAAAAATCGCGTTGCGCTGTGTAATTTGACTTGCCACATCCAGAAAGTTGTTCTGTTTTACTAACGGTCTATTTCTGAATCTCTAACGTTACCATGAATTCTTAAAACCTTTTCCCTCCAGTCTAGTCATTATTGAACGAAACAAGATCTCACCAAGCTATGTTTGTCTCGTCCAAGTAACGAGGCTTTCTAACTGGAAAAAGATCAATCATCAGAGCGCGGCTTTCAGGATTTCAAAGACCTTGACTTGCATTTCAGATTTCCTTTCTCTAAAAACGGCTTTGTGACGAAACGGTGGATTGACCATTGTATTTCTATTTCCATTAGTTCGATGGCAGTCTCTCTTTCAACATTTTCCTTCCCTTTATTCTTTCTTTTGAGATTTTTTTGGATGATTCTGCTTTTTGTAACGAGAAGAATTCTCAAATACTTATTCACGTTAACAATCATGATAATAGAAACTGTAAGCCTAAACTGTCAACATTGAAATAAGTTTCTTTCGGTTTTAAGGGTGGCTGGCTGGTTAAGTATGTACTGCGTGTACTGGTTACAACAATGGAGTTAAGAACCTGAAAGTTCCAACATCAACTCATTATGTCTGGAAAAATATTTTTTTGAATTCCCTCCAGAATAGATTATTACTGGGGGTCGAATATACATTTCAAGTTTATGCTAAATTGGTCCCTTGATTTATGTCTGGCAACGTTCAGGCTTTTTTCTTTTTTTTAAATTTAAACCTTTTTTGCGATCGAAAGATGAGTGATTTTATTTATTCTACATCACATATTTTTTCTAAATTTTTAGTTGATCAACCCAAACATGTACACTGCCAAACAAGATTGCTTACTGTTTCTATTGAGTGACCACCTGGAACTCTTTTCTGCCTGTTGAAATCTAATTTTTTTACCAGTCTCAAAAAATTAGTTTTGCAAAAAAAAACAAAAAAAAAACAAATGTAATTTTAAACAGCACTTTAATTCCCACTCATTGGATTTTTTTTTATTTTACCGATCAAAACTTCTGTCTATCTCAATCTGTTCGTATTGGTAATTGCTAATTATATATTTGTCTAGTACAACATAATAATCGTGAAGCACTGATTGGTCTTCACACTTACTGCAGAAATGATGAAAGTCTCCTCATATTCATCCCAGCATACTTATATCTCATGTTTTCAATATGTGTAGAAATGTTCACATCTATCTATCCCTCTATCTATCACAGTATATAGATCTCCCAACTCAATTCCTGCCTCTCATCCTTTGGGAACCTGAAGCATCACAATGATCCTAAATATGATATTGCATCATTGAACCCCTCATTGAGGGTTTCAAAATGAAGTATGTATGTATACATATATATATATATATATATATATATATATATATATATATATATATATATATATATATATGTATATATATATATATACATATATATATATGTGTGTGTGTGTGTGTGTGTGTGTGTGTGTGTGTGTGTGTGTGTGTGTGTGTGTATGTGGTTACGTGGTCAGCTAGTCTGTTTGTCTGTTCTCAAGTCTGTGTTCACACATAATACCTCTGATGGTTCCCAAGCAACATCTGTGAAAATCTTTTGAGGGTTACATCGGGGACCTGATTCGATGCGGATCCATGCACATTTACTTTCCCTACGTCGTAGCTGTATGTCAAAACTGCATAATTTTGCCATCATTTTATATCTGTGCACATGATATCTCGATTCTTGATTAATTTGCATGACATTTCGTGGAGGAAGGGCAATATTCTTCTGAAGGATTGATTAAGTTTTCCATCTGATTCTTGCACAAGTACTTCCCCTACCGTTGTGAATATCCAGACCATATATCATTGCCAAATTTTCTGAGCAGTCTCCATGATAGATTCAAAGGTTATCAGTGAATGGCAGTCAGATTTCGTGGAAGAACTGTTTCAATTTTTGAGTAGATCCATTCAAAATTACCTCATCTATGTCGGAGTTATGTATCCAAACAGTATAATATTTTCAAAGTTTCATACATCTCCAATCAATATCTCCAAAAGTTCTCTATGAAGGGGGCTACAGGGCTTCATTTTTCTGACTCTTCCGCTTGTGTTCCTTGCATTCTCGTAATCTTCATTTAATCTTATCTTGAAATGAGTCGAACGCCTAATTATCTTGATTTTTTTTTCTTCAAATAGCAAGTCATCTTTTTGAAACTCCTGTCAGTTCTTGATTCGTTTTTCGTCTGGTAACTACAAAGACAAAAAAATCTTTGGAGGCTACGAAAGGGACTGAAATTTTGCCATGCAACCTTAATATGACTCCATACGACTAGGAGATTTATAACGAGGAATTTCGATCACTCAACCCCCTCTACGTACTTTTTCGTCACAGTTTATATCTAGAATTGGCTCAAATCATTTCTAAATTAGACAGACTTTCATGCTATTTACCAAAAAGATATCCAGATAGTAGTTTTATTTCATATTTTTCTTTATATAGGATAGAGTATCGTGAATCAGTATCATAAAATTTTTGCAACTATTTACCTTCATCGTAACTGTTTTTGGATTTTATCGGAGCTAAGCTCAGGCTGGGTTTCCTTCAGCTTTGAGTAAATAAATTGAGAGCGCAGATCGAAGTAAAGAATAAAATCCAAGAAAAAATCGAACTCAGGGCCATCTTACCGGAGGCTGGCTGGCTCAACCCACGACTGTTTTTACCACGGTAGCAACAAGCAATACAAATTCCACTCTCTCTTATTCCGATCTCCTCTGGGCAGCTATATTTGTTATTAATATATAGTTTAGTTCAATCTAATTTCAATACATTTTTATTTGCTTCATTGGATGATGTATTGGTAACATACAATTGTTAATCTTGATTATCAATACTTCACTAAATAAAATGAAGTGAACATATAAGGAAATTAGATTGAAATGAACAACCAGTTAATGAACATGGCGCAGAAGAGATTGGGATCGGGAATGAGTTCTAGAGTTTGGTGTGAGCTGTTGCTTGCCATTGAGTTCTAGAGGTAAAAGTGGTGGTGCATCAAGCGAGCCACCATCCAGCATAGAGGGTCATGAGTTCGATTTTCGCCTAGGTCTTATTCTTTATTCAAATCTGCACTGTTGATTTATTTTCTCATAGCTACAGGGAATCCAGCTTTCATTGCAAAAAATCAGCGACAATGGAGGATGAAGCTGATTAATAACAAATATTCATGAAAATTAAAGGCTCCATATACCCCTTTGTTTGTTTTCGCACTTTGCCGCGGGCTAATGGTTAGCTAGTTTGTTTTGTACACCATTACTAATGTGGAATATATATCGAGGTGTTCCGTAATCTAGTATCTATCCTGGTTTTTGTATCTTCGAGAGGACATATATTCTTTTGGTTTATCAAGATGAGATAAAATACAATCTTTTTTAGAATTTTTAACATTGATTTTATTGAACAACGTATCTCCTGCTATGTTTCACAGCATCTTCTGACAGCTTTTAGACAACTTCATGATTCCATTTTCCAAGATCTTTTCCTCGACCGGGACAATTCGCTTCCGAACAACATTTGCATTTGTTTACACACCGGATCAGTGGTAAAAATATAGTAAAGTAAGAATTTTCCGTCACAACTCACACAGAACCATACATCAAAAACACATAGCAACTGGTCTTCAGTCCTTGATTCAGATGTTTTTAGTCTGTTGGCTATCTCCCGCGTCGTATAACATAGATTATTAGAATTCTTCAGCGAAAATCTTTTACTAAAACTGCCAAACAAAATTGTTAAAAAAGGTTTCTTTACTTTTAAATTTTGTCTGGCTACTTTTTCTCGACATTATCATTACTTTACTGCACTGGCTTTATTCCAGTTTATTATTGCTGCTTTCCATGCTAATTTTATTTCTCGTTTTATACCACCGTATTATTGTTGTTTTTCACCCTAACGCTCTATTAACGTTTCATAACTCGCTTTACTCCAGCTTATAATTGTTCTTTGTTATCCTAGTACTATCATTACTATTGTATTAATACTTTTACATCAGCTTATTTTTTTGGCTTCTGATCGCAACAGTGTATATTAACTGTATTCTTTTTTCAGCATAAAACAGTTTTTCAACCATGTATTCGGTTTTTTTTTATATTTGAGAAAAAAGAACCAAACACTTTTGCATGCACTTAATATACATTCAATTCTTCTTCGACTAGCCATGTTTACATATCCGTATTTCGTGCATTTCATCTCTCTTCTTTTCATCCATCGCCTTTGTTATATTGGCGCCGAACTTCGGAGCACTTCATACCTCTTGACAGTAGCAAGCAATTTTATTCGGCTCCCCATTTTATTCTTGTGCGTGCAAACGACTTTCTGTGGATGAAATTCCACTCCTGGCCTTCCATTCTCTCTCGTGACTAAAAAAGATTTTTCAAATTTTCTTTCTGCAATATATTATAAAATTGTATAATGCTTACAACA
>OY735208.1:45445222-45482722 GCA_963457665.1 Thysanoteuthis rhombus | reverse complement strand
GAAAACCAATATCTGTTCTCGAGATATAACGGAATAAGGATAATACTTGTCTCTGAAGACAGGAAATAGGGTTGATCATATGCTGTGTTCAGCTACCTTATTTGACGTTTGTATCAACAAAATTACCAAAGATTAATTACTTAAGAAAAATTGATTTGATCCTTAACAATTAAAACAACCATACTGTCCGCTTGAGATGTTGATTTTAAAATATAGGCTATAGATTTGAGAACCCTATGTTATTGGCTTTTCAACGAAGTGTGGTGTGGCTTAGACTGGGCACAGTTGTTTTGTTTTTTAGATGAATGATTCTTTAAAAAATATATCATCGAAAAATGAAAACTGTTCGCTTCTATATTTGATACCTCCCGAGATATTGGACGGTTTGCAAGGAGCAACCACGCCAACGGCTCAGTTGCAATTTTACTGGCTTATTACATACAAGTTATGCTATTCCCTATTGCTATGACAACGTTTCTCTCTGTGTTTCTTTCAGAGATTAGATCGATAGAGAGACAAGATATTGAGATAGATATTGAGATTGGGTGTCGGTTGTAAGTTTATATTCAATATATGTGGGAAAACGATTTTGTTATACATAGACATACGTACTCAGACAGCAACCTCCAACCTGCATGAATATATACATATATTTGAATGTTTGTGTGTGTTCGTGTGCGTGCTATTTGTCATCTTTGTGTTGAAATCAATTTGAAACAAAAAATTGTTTCACTGAAAAGAAAAATATATGAAAATATTTTCGGATACAATCAGCGTTGAGAACAAAGAAATCACAGACACACATGCTCACACTCACACACTCACACACAAACAAACAGACATATATATATATATATATATATATATATATATATATATATATATATATATATATATATACATATATATATATATATATATATATATATTTATATTTATATATATGCACATATATATACGTATGTATATATAAATATATGTATACATATATATATATACACACACACACACACACACACACATATATATATACACATATATATATATATATATATATATATATATATATATATATATATATATATATATATATATATATATATATATTCAGTTAAAACAGCGCAACGAACGGAGACATTGAACAGATACACAAACTAACAGGCATACACACATGCAGACTAACACGCAAATGTCTTTCTGTTTCTCTCTCTCTCTCTCTCTCTCTCTATATATATATATATATATATATGTGTGTGTGTGTATGTACATTTGAAAATATATATATATATATACATATATAAATATATATTTATATATATATATATACACACACACATATATATATATATATGTACATTTGAATATATATATATATATATATATATATATATATATATGTATATATATATATATATATATATATATATATATATATATATATATATATGAAGGGAAATAAATGAACCTAGGTACATTTCTAAAATTGGCATTTATTTCTTAAGACTTATTTACGCTTCCTTGTTTGTATTGGTACTCTCCACCGCCTCAAGCCTCACACTTCGTAATGAAGCAAGTGAAAATGACTGCAAGGTGTTTTCATTCAGTAGAAAATTTTCGAAGTGAACCTCCTGGCCCCACCCCTTTAGTCCCCTCTCCATTCTTTGGCATTTATCATCATCTCTAAATTCTAAGGCCCATCATTAAGCAGGAGTCGTATTAGTGAGATGGGTGTAGAGGGGTTTATCCAAAGACAAATTTGCATAAGACCGTCTATAGAAATGAAAAAGACACACAGTTTTCTCTTTAACTATCATAGATGAAACAGCACAGGAGAAATTTTCAACAAAAAGCATCACCAAAAATATCAACTGTTTTTAAGTAGGTCTAATTGGCTGGCTATGTCTGCATAGCACGTGCTGGGCACTCCGATGGAGCTACAGTGCCGAAAATCTAAACTTTTACCCTCCATTAAGTTTATATGAAAAAAGTTCGTTTTTTTTTATATTTTTTCAGCAATCACTGCAGAACAAAAGGCGAGAAAAGTTACTCATTTATTGATCATAACTTTTTTCCAGTTTTCCAATTGATTACCCCAACACAGAACACTGTAAAAAAATGTTGATCACGTGACAGTTTTTTTTGTTTTTTTTGAGTGACTAACCTGACTTATATGTGACAAGATTTGAATTTATTTTTTAGGGTCGTGAGCAGTATTATTAGCAACAAGGCCCTGTCCATTCAAAGGTTCTTGATAGGGAGGGGCCAAACTTTATGGTGCATGTAGCAGCCTGCCATAGTTGTGATGTGAAATGATTTTTTCGTCTGTTGTATGAAACTATGGCTTCAGAGCATTTCCATTACTTCAGTGTTGTCAAATTTAGACATTACTTGTCTGAATTCAGATTTACAATTTGAAAGAACAAAAACTGTGAAATATAATCTTGTCTCAAGATTATTCAACAATGATGAAAAAATATTTTCGTTTGGGATTATCAAAAAAATTAAAGCAGTAATTCACCTTCTTTCTCAATGAAAAATGAATTCTTGGGATGTTTGAACTTGAAATAATGAGACGCGGTTCTTTAATTCTGATGTCAATTATCCTCAATAAAAACAGAATTTTTTCTAAATGCCATTACATCATCCTCATTATAATTTAATTCAATCTTGTTAAACAGAAAAGATATGGCAAAGAAAAAAAAACGTTTATTCTCTTCTTCTTTCCTTGGTCGAAATCAATTTAATGTTACAACATCTGAAAACTTGCTTTAAATGCCGTCTAAGTGAACTGCGGGAAAAGTTCACAATTATTTTCACTTTATCCCATCAAAGTAATCCTATTCTATTCGCTATAATTTAACTGTCAGAAGTCGTTGAACCAAACTTGTAATTCCCAAATGATCTTCTTTGAAGACTCATGAAACTGATTTATTATTGGCATTTTTGACTTTGTATTTTGTCTCTGATTATCCCTCCGTCTGACTATGTATAATAATATTTGTTGGTCTATCTGCGTGTCTGTAATTATTGGAAGGCTCTTAATCCTGGTTATTGACCAACATTCAGTGAGGCACACTATTCATATGAGATAGTATTTGCATACAATGTCCTTAAAACCAGTAATAAAATCATATTTATTAAGACATCCTTAGAACTCCGAAGATTCACATGCTTGAGTTTCCTCTTGATGTGTGAGAGAAAAGAGACTAAGGCTGATCTTTCATCTTCGGTATGTAGTATTCAAAAGAAACTGTAAAATTATCGAATTGAGAGACTCATATGTAAATGAATTGGTAATAGATGAATATAAATGGGCAATTATTCCCGAAAAAAAAAGCACTCAACTGAAATAAAAAGTAGTAAAGAACACACTAATCTAAGGAGGAATCTGGAAATTTTGAATGGCTAGGAACATATAAAATGAAAAAGAGCGTCCACAGTTCCTTCATGAATGAATCAATGATAGAATATATATGAGGTCTTATTGAAGTTTTAAAACTAGTATGAAAGATCTTTCTTTTTTTTTTTTGCACAACAGTATATTGCATGCATTGTGCTCTTCAAGAAGCTATCATGAAGGTAGTAAGGGTCGAGAAATCGAATCAATTACGAAGGTCAACCAGATCAGCAAAAATAAGGAAGGTGTTTAACAATTTACAGCTCATTGTCTTCATGTCTGTTTTCAGTTTCGCCTAACTGTAAAATGTTTTATCAAAATTCCTTATAAAAAGAAGATATGTTCTAGTTCCAAAATTAACATACGCCCCCCCCCCCTGAGTCACTGTTTAATACACACGCCTGCACTCGCGCTTATGAAATAAAATTTAGAGATTTCTTGCAGCATGGAAATGTATGGTATGGCATCGAAAGCTGTTCCGAATAAGCCCTAAGCATTAATTGATATGCTCTTTATACAAATTCCTTACATCTGAATCTTCCTTCTCAGACTCACTTTTGTGGCCGATTTCCGTAACGAAATTACACAATATTTCTCCTTGATTTTCAAAATTTTCTCGCCATTTTCTTCTTTGGTCCTAAAAAATAAACGAAATATCTGAGATATTCAGCCCACCAAAGAGTCGTACATATTGAATCGGTTAGCATTAATCATAATTACCATCGATGGACTACATTAGATTTGATTCAATCATATTTTAAATCATCTGTGCATTATACTTGATACTGTTAATGGTATGCACAAGCCTCAGTGTCATATGTGGATTGCATGTTTATCTATTCATTCTACAAGTACTCGTACGAGAAAAAATAGAAGATATTATTGAGTTTCCATGGTACACATTTATTTCAATGAGGAAAAATATGATTGAAACAATGTATTCTCAGTACGGAGTGCTTGGAAGACTACTACACAGTACATTTTTAGATGGACTCGTACCTTTAACAGCAATCGCCGCTAGTGACTGACAAACCAAAATATTAGTTACGTTACTCGCTCAGCGTTGCTAATTTTGGAGTTTTTTTTGTGGAGGGCTATCGCGTCTATGTGTCAAATTGCTATTTTGAAATTGCTTCTGAAACAAGTATATCTTTCTTTATGGCAATGAAATAATAAAGTGATGCTTTTATAAAACGAATGTTGAAAATGAAAGTCACAATTAATTAAATGATATATACATATGTTTTACATGTGGAAAGATTTAATTTAACTCAATTTAAGATGTAAACTTGAAAATTAATTTTGAACCACTACCCTTGCTAGGTATTTACACAAGGATAGAATTAAAACACACACACGGTCTGACTTCCAAGTTTGTCCAAAAATCAACTTTATTTGCATCAATATACGATGAGCGGAAAATTTCTTTAAAAAGAGCAGAGAAATAAGAACTGTTATTCAAACCAACTGCGGTAATAGAAGCAGGTATTGGAGGAAGAACAAATAGTCTTTCTTTGGTTTTTGTACTTGTAAAATATTGTGATTAGTAGATATTCTGAGAGTATTATTTCCAAAAAAAGTTGCAAATGACCAATTTCTAGCAATTCAAGTCATTTTTGGCTTTTATCAATACACTAATGCCAAACTCATACATTCTAAAATGACATCGGAGAGCTGACTGACGGACAGACCGGCCGACCGGAAAGTGTCCGATGGAGATTTATGGAGTCATCTGAAATCAGACCAAAAGAAAAACATGAAACGTAATTATGAAAATCTATTTTAAGGAATTTTTTTTGTACTTCTTTCCTGGATATTTACGAAAAATGATCTATTCATAAGACATCATGAGTCTTGTGATAACTGACGATGCAAACAATGGAATCGGTGAGCTAAATTCAAAATCAAATTAAGACTTTTCACGTTCACTCCACACATAAACCTTTGGGAAAGGCATGAATCCATGTTTTCTCCACCGATGTATGGGTAAAGTCGTCAGAGTCGGCTCTCTTTCCATGGGGGTAACCAATCTCGGATTAGGACAGCTCTGAAATCAAATCCACTGCAAAGAAGTACTGTGGCAATGAGTGCACTCAATTAGCTACTCTACTTCATAAAAACCAATACGGCCATACAATCGTCATTGGAAGATTTGGGAGAAGTATTGATCCAGCAATGTACCTGGAATGACGAACAATGATGGTTTGTTTTCTGATGTTTTGATTGTTCTTGGCATCCAACTTTTTGCAAGTTTCAACTACGTAGTCAATAATGAATCCTAGTAAGATACAATATCTATCAAGAATAGATATTAATGAGACGAAATCTTGATCCCCTAATGGTTTTACAACTAAGTGTAGTCTCAAGATGATGCCAATCAAGCTTCAGTCACTGTACAGGTTTTGAGGTTAGCTGTTGGCGTATCATTCTGAACCACCCTTCTTCGTAATTATCGACTTACTCAAGTGTATCTAATCTTTGTCCAGGTTGCCGGGCAGGGGTTAACAAAGGGTCAATTCACCGATTGTGAGGTGGCCACTTTGGGTACAATTCTATACGTAATTAATTCAATTTACCAGTCCCTATCGATTAAATGTGGTTCCAGACATCGACATGACATATGGCGGATCGAGTTTAAAATCCCGTTTTGTTCCATACTTGTGTTGATACTGTTAGATCAAATCTTAATTGACAAAGAAAAAAAACTTAATTAGAAGGTCAGAAGAATATAGAAGAGTTGTTGTTAATTACCCAGCTGAATATACTCTGGTTTGAAGGCACATGTGCTGTGAATCCAATGAGGCTTGGATTTACTACATGAATAATTTTCTATCAAATAAGCTTGTTAGACTCTGATCTGTGGCAAGGGACACTTTACTTCATACTTCTTAAGATTAGAGAGTTTTGTCCGATACGTTGTTAGGACTTCTCATCCAATTATCAATTCTGGTATGAAATATACCTATTATGCCATAAGCTAGAATATAACTGTTCAAGTTGACGGGGTTATTTATGTATGGATCTGCACTAGCGAGCCAAAAGCTATCGGGAAATTTCTTTTCAAAAGATTTATTGACCGAATTTACACGGTTTTTTTCCATTCAACTCAAGCTGTTTAAATGCATGATCCAACTTTTTAAGTCTTCAAAATTTCAATGACATAATCTATGATGTAATTATCATTATAAGAAGGTGAAACAACCATTTAGATATGTGAACTCAAACGTACAATTTGCATGAAGGCTCATCATAGGGTTAGATACATCATTCATGTCTTCGTTTTCTGTGTATTATAAGAGACCATGGCCAATATATAATCGGCATTTTAATGTTTAAGTCGTCTTAAGGTCTCGATACAAGACAATGATGGGGAACAACGGATGTAGGTCGAACCCAATACGTGCATAAGGTTTGCAAGGAGAAATTTCTAACCATCTTCAATGGAGGAGCCTTTAAATCGATGTCGATAAGAGATTGCTTGTCTTGACGATAACCTCCTCTCTATTTCCTATTTCGCATTGCTCGTTCTCGCAGCGGAGTGAAATGAGTGACACCACGTCAAGCGATGGTTGCCTATTAGTCTATTTCACGAATCGGAAATGAGCCAAGTAAGTAGCAACGTGATCTGGAGCCGTAACCAGTACACGGGTAATACTCACTTAGATTGCTCTCACACTTGAATTGTATATTGACCCAAACTATGGCGTTAAAAAGATGAAGTAGAACTATTTACAATATAATAATGGAACATATTTGATACAGGAAAACTCCTGCTGTGCGTCACTTTTGGAAACTGCACTATTTGCATGTTTTACAGTTGTAATTATTATCCTAGTGTGAAAGTGCAGAGTTCAATCCCATTGATTCTATTTATCACTTAACTTTAATTAATCTTACGCAAGTGGGAGATGGGACGAATTAAACCTGTTATGCAAAGGCAGCTATCATTTTAATTTATTGAAGTTGCTGATAATATATGTGTAAAAATACTTATACATAGCTACGAATATTAAGTGAAAAATGTTCAACGGACTACGTAATTGACCTAGAAAAAAAATTCCAATCGATTTTTTTCTTTTTCTGACCATTCAAAATGTGATGTTCAGTTCATGTCGACCGTCGTAGTGTGATGGTTAAAAAGAAAGACTCATAGAATACTGATAGTGTGCTTGAGTCTCACTTGATACCCTTCTATTGTAGCCCTCTAAAGTAATAAGGTACGCTTGGTAATTGCATATACACGAAATGCTATATTGTGGAACTTTGAAATACTAAGTTGACTGCGGAAGTTTTGAAAAAGCGTTCTATTGTAACTCATTAAAACGCCGAGCTCGGCAGAGTACGTATAATTACAAACAGTTCTATGGTGAGCTTTCGAAATATTAAACTACGCTCACTGCATTTATATTTATATAAGACAGACAATCTCCATTTGAAATATTGAGGCAAGGAACTATTTCTACCATACAAACAGATAATATTTTTGCAGCAGGTTTGTTCAAACAGAGACTAGACAATAATATTTGGACACCCCATTTGTATCATATCCGAGAACTCCAGTGTATTTATGATGCAAGATAGAATTTTACAGTTTTTCCATAGAAATCTTAATATTGTTATGATTCAGCTATAGAGTTTATCATATTTGTTATCGTTTCTGGTAGGATATGCAACCAGTCGTCATTGAAAACATGAATCAAATACTTTTTTTCAGTATGGATTTCCCGTAGGTTTTTTGTTATTTCTCTATGCAAAATGGCCCGAACATCTTCAATGAGATTCATGACGGGAGACTGAATTTTACACGGAACATCCTTCAGGCCCTAATATATGGTGTACTGTATGACATGGGGCATCTTTTCCCCATGGAAATTTCCGCTACTTTCGTCAAAATGAAGAATATTCATAGAATTACTCCGAGCCGAATGGGTACATACGAGGTCAGTCAAGGAAATATCCAGCCTTATGAATATCCAGAGAGCCGGTAGCAGAGCTTTGATGTAACTAGGCAACCAATCAGAAGGAACCATAATGTTCCTACCTAAAAGGCAGTCTCGAGTTGGCTGTGAGACTTTATTGAATGAATTCACGTACTGCGTGATCTTTGCATTCACAATGACCAAACAAGTCATTCTTTATGATACATGAAAGTTTTTTTTCCAAGTAAATCATTACATCAGCCCATTCTGCCAGCACCGTTCAGTCGAGATGTTCCTCACTGCATCTGCATGCACTTCCCAAAGAGACATCAGACCGTGGACGAGATCAGGGTGGATGGGGAGAGAATTCTAAAGGGAATCCCGTGAATGGGATTAAAGATTTGTCTGAATTATGGAAATTATTTTGGAATAGGCACGTGAGGTCCCATGGGGAAGTACATTAGTCATTACTGAAGGTTGGTTCTTTATTTTGTTAATATCAAATCTAAGCATACACTTCGGACTGACCCCGTATCTTTTGACAGCAAACCTTTCAAACTGCTATCGGTACTATTATAATGTGAGATTTTTTTCTAATATTTGGTAGACGGCTTCTTACTGTTCAAACAAAAGAAATCTCAAGACACATATTTTGGAACGATATTGAAAAGAAAACAATTTCCAATTTTTTCTATTGTCGACAAACCCCGGTCCAAGTTGACATTGACCTAGCTCCCCATTTCATAAGGAGAACAAAAGATCCTCTCTAACTTCAAAGGAATAAGTCTTTACTGATTGTTTATCACGTTACATTGAACCAAGAAATATGTATATACGTATATATATACATATATATATGTGTATATATATTCATTTATATATATATATATATATATGTATATATATATATATACACACACAGACACACACATATATATATATATATATATATATATATATATATATATATATATATATATATATATATATATATATATATATATATATATATATATATATACAATATTACCCTTTGATTGGAAGGCAGGTGTCTTACCAAATGGACTGAACTGACAAGTCTCATATTTACTATTTTATAATATATATATATATATATATATATATATATATATATATATATATATATATATATATATATATATATATATATATATATATATATATATATACATACATACATATTCATATATATATATAACGTTCCAGGAATTATCTCCAGCCAGAAACAAAGTAAGAATCGAGTTTAACCCTCTTAGATTGATAAACATGAAATGGGTCCTTTGTTTTTTTGTATAATGTCAAGTGTTGAGGGCTTGTTAATTCAATGGCAATTTTTATAAGTTCAAATTAAATAGAGATACAGCCTGTTATTATTTGAGTTTTTCAAACCCATATCAGCAACATTGTCTGCTCAAGACTTTTGCTCTTTTATGACAATATACACTATTGAGCTGAAGGTTGTCATAAGATCATTAGACAACCAGCAAAAGTACACTGATGAATGAATGATGATCCTTGATTTATATGGATAAAATGTTTTGTTGAGAAATATTGGAAGCATTTGCATCAACCACCACTGAAATGATTTTACTTTACTCTAAATTGTTACACCTGATTTTTATTTTGTCTCAAAGTACATTTACCCACGAATAGATTTGATAAAAATTGATGAATTTAGTAATAAGAAATGAGAGTAATTTTTCTTGAGTTTGTCCAAGTTACATTTATTCTCAATGATGAACGCAAAATGCCAAGGAAAATACTCTGATGGCTGAAGGATAATGTTTGGAATCTTTAGCGATTAACAATTCTTTGAACAAAGTGCTTCAAACTTTTACATCAACGTAATATTACATTTACGTACATCGCATTCTGATGCACCAGGAAACATCGTCATCGATATTTTTTGAGGTCAATGGGTGTCTTGAGAATTTAAAAAAAAATCCTGCACCCTCAACCAGACTCGATCTATCAAGTTTCAGCTTGTGTTCAGGTCACGCTACCTAGCTCACGGCTCTCAAAAGATAACGCAGCTATCATCATCATCAGCAAATTCTTGGCTTCTGTCGTCAGCATACATCTTCGCCATGATTCACCAGATTCACGGGTGTCGCAGAACCAGTACTTTCTGAATTTGTTCAGCCCATTACCATATCTTACTTACTATCGGCTACTATTTCGTATATGATCTCTGGGCATCCACCTTGTTATTCTTGATGTCCAGTGATTGTTTGATATTCAGTAACATTACCAGTTCATTGCCATTTGGGTTTTCTATTGGATTCTATGATATTTTGGACTCCTGTATTTTGTATAATATACTGCGTTGTCTTGAGATTTCTCTATGTTAAGTTGGACAGAATTTTCTCTTGTGCCCATTGCATGGTTATCAGTCCATGTATTCAATACATGACTAACTTCATTAAATATTTTTCCCGATAGATGGATTACGTATTAAGCCTTGTTCTATACAGAAGAAAACCTGATAACTTAAATTGTTATATATGTAGGCTTTTAATGCCCACTTATCATGTAAAATAGCCATACATTAGTACTCCCGAAGAAAGTATTGATAAAAAATTATGATTAAGCCCAATTTTTTTTCAATAGCCAGATATTCGGCTTCTTCTTCCTCCTGTTTTAAATACTACAACTAATGATGCTGTTACGACATCGTTTAAAATTCTTTTAAATTTGAAAATCACAGATATTGACGTATGGATGGTGAACTCATCCTTGTACAAAGGCTCTTGTTGTTTTAATTTTTATCAAATTATTTATTGTTAAAATTACTTGATAATTATTAATTGCAAGGGTAATCTTTGATTATTGCGAAAGTTTTTCTTTTTCTTTTCTTTTCACTTCCGTATGTTTGTACTTGAAAACTAATATTTTTCTCCGATTCACCCAAATTACAATTAAATCAATTCTTTGCATATTTACAAGTCAGAATTCTCCCTGTAGTGTGTATTTCCAATTTTAAATTAATTAAAACAAGAATTCAATGTAATATTTCTCTAATATCATTAATAATTGTTGATCAGCGTTGCATGACGTGTATATTCATAAGATTAAAACTGACGATACACCAGGGCATATTACTAATAGCCACATCATCCAGCTCCACCGAGATTTTTCTTTCCTGGTCATTCACAGTTTAAACGTATTTTCTGTTCGTGAACGTTCATAGTTAGCTAATCAAATTAAGAAGGTAAATAATTCAATCAACAATTACATATCAGACATTTCGAAGGATTTTCTTTTCATGCTTTACAGATAGAAAAATAAAAGACTCTGTTCAAAACCTGTCATCTTGTTTGCAAATTCCTAACATTTGCTCTTGATAGTAGAGACACAATTACGAAATTTCACTTTAAAAGATACAATTGAATTTCTATAGTAAAATAACTTGCAGTACATTTTATACATAAAAGCCCCATTTTGCCAGTAACTCATGCTCAAATTTTTGACTGTTTCAATGAATTTATTCAATAAAATAATACACATTGCTGCGCTTTCTGACCCCAACTTTCAATAGAAAAAATCTGATCAGAAAATGAGTCCCGGTAAAAGACTGTGTTAATAGAAACAGTGATCTGAGAATACTCTCTCATCACATCATTCTATTTAGACGACACAAAAATATGTTAGACACATCGTAAATCACTCTTTGTTATTTTCCCTCTTTCTTCCGAGATGCTCTCAACCATTTTCAATCTTGGTCTGAAAGAGAGTGAATCGTCTTCAAAAAACCTCTCAAAGTTTACCGTTGGTAAAATATCTTAATTTCATTATAGATTTTCTTTATAAATCATATCGGCCGAGTTTGAATTCTCTTAATATTGCATGACACACAAAATAATCATGGTCATAAAAGAATTCATTTTAAAATCAGTGAATAATTGTCATAAAAACTAATAAGATTTAAGTCTTGGTCTTGACCAGATTTGAAGCAGGCAAAGATTATTACGCTGACACAATAAAAAAAAAAAAACGAAACTTTGTCAACGTTCAATCATACTCCAATGGGTTTGTCCTTTCACTTTTTTTCCCATTTACTATTGAAATTTGTCATGTGCATAGCGATTTAAATGTACTTTTGTGGAGGGATTGATGAATAACTAATGTTATTCAATTTGCATTTTCATTCGTTGAAATCTTTGGCCTTGGTTTTAATAAGATTGGTTGTGTTGGAAAAATCGTTTAAACAAAGATTCAGCATTACGTCACTTTGAAAGAACCAGATTTTAGCCATCCGAAACATAAACTTTTTGGTCATCAACAGTAATAATTCATTTCATTTACACACGACTCGATATTAATAAGGTTAGAGTGTCACAGTGTAATATATTGCTATTCGTGTTTTTGAATATTTTTAATATTTCTTAACCCCAAATAATTTCATTTATTTACTTTTTAATTTTGAAATTCAGCAGACTAAACGAACCGTACGGAATTCTACAGAACATACCTAGAAAAATAAAATCATTTTACAACTGCATTCGCAGACTCTCAACCTCCCACAAATTTTCAAAGTAGTCGAATGATGAAAGTTCACGAATGCAGCTGTGAAAAAAGTACTTCTGCATATATATTCGAAAATAGGAAAATATAAATGAAAATTCACATGGGAAAAAAGAAGGTTGGTTTGTTGGTCTATATAATTTCAAAATAAAAACACTGAACAAAACGTAAATGAATAAAATCATTTGTAGGATATATCATTAATAATTCAGACCGTTCCGTTCAAAAAGCGAATTTTCGCTGCTCTATTAACGAATGTTTAAAACAAGGAAGATGTATTTAGAGCAGGTAAAATGAGTAAGTTTGTCCTTACTGCTTCAGACTCTCTGATCAAAATACTTTGAAATGATGGAATTAACGATTGAATCTTTTTTTTCAAAACTTATTCTGTATGCATGTTTCAAAATAGAAAAAATGAGTTAAAAGTCATATGGGAAAAGAATTGAATATTTAATTCCAAATTCAAAAACTGAACAAAACGTGAATAAATAAATTTGTCCGTGATATATATCAAAATTTATTTATGCAGTTCTGTTCAGACTGCAGATTTATGCTTCTCTTTCCACTGGAAATAAATTTGATTTAATCAAACAAGGATGCTTCATTCAGAATGAGATGCAATGAGATCGAAACAAGCATAAAATGTAGAGTTCTGATCCTTTTAACGACATAAATAAGATATTCTGTAAAAAAAGGAACAACAGATTTGAGAAAAAAATTCTCATCAAAGGAAAGATTGCGTAATTGATAAAATCCCTATCTGTGAAGACAGGAAAATCTTTTAGATGATCATACTTGAGTACTCATTAACCGACAGTCAGAAATATTGCTTAATTTAAATCAAGAAAATTATACAGGGGTTTCAAAAATGTTTGGCTCTACTGCATTTGCTTTACGTGTGGGAAGCAGCAGAATTTTCATTTGAGTATTCATTAAAAACGAAGTGGAATATCTTGAAGGAAAATGTTGAACAGAATATGTTGATGATGATGTCATTGGACATTGAAATTGTAATCTTATCATTGTCATAAGTTTTTTTCTTGGTGGCGTGAAACAAGAGCGTAGGCAATGTCAGTTCAAAAAAATTTATCGGCCCTGGAACTGTTCCATATCTCAAAACTATCAAACCTAAAAACATGCGGTTTTCACGATTGAATAATGTGTATCTTGAAGATTCATTTGATTTTTTTAAACGTTATTTGTCATGTTTTCAAAGCTCTATAACTTGGGAACTAATGGAAATGGATACATGACGTTTTCCAGCAATCGATAATTCTCACTTTGAGGTATATCACGTATGCAAAAATGTTTGGGAATCATAGTGCTTCCTCTGAAGCAAGTGATTTTTGAGTATAGATATATTAAACATGATAACGATAAACAGCACTCAAGCACTGTTAACTGAGACTTGTATAAGCAAGATTTACCTCATTTTCATTCCATCTCGGGACGGATAAATATTTTCTGAGTACATCATTGCTAAAGGATATGATATGAAAAAGTTAAAAATGATTTTTCCAGGTATTCACTAGGTACTTGAACCTAATCCACTATTTATACATAGTATGCCAACGAAATAAAACCAGAAAATCTCAATATATCTCTTCATTGTTGTCCCTAGATAAGAATCAAGAAAAACTGAGGTCAGGTTGCATGTATACAAATCACACGACGAAATTCATAACTTGTCTGGACTAGATTCATTATCGTTCATGATCATTACTTTATAAGAGTTTCATAGTGTTTTCATGAATTTCTGATGCAACTATACTTTAAATACATCACCATTAACATGATATATAGACGGTTTGAAGTTCAGTTTACTGCTTTCTGTTGTTCAGAACAGCGACATATGCATACTGTATGGGAATGATACCGATACTGTTCGATTTCAAATGTGGTAGGATTGCTGAACTTCGGAATCAGGATCTATTGAAGCGTCCTCTGGCTTGGAAAATTAGTTAAAGTCGGATAGTGATGAAAGATTTCTTTGTGATTCAGAAAATCATGATGCCAAAAATTGAGGCGATAAACTTGAGAAAATGTCTTATAGTGATGAAGTGGCAGTATTCAGAGCCCTGAAGCAAAATCAGCCAATGGTCCGTCAGAAGGTTCGAAACAGGGGATCAAACAGGTAGAGGAAAAGATATCAGTGTCAAGCTCTGAAAATGATTCTCTAGCTACACAGGGAAATTTCACCAGACGTGGAATTCGAATTGGTGGAGGATCTTCTTCACAAACCAGAAGAAATTCAAACTGGAGAGTTCAGATTGCCACAAGCATTACTTACATGATGTACGATAGCGACAAAAAACTTTTCAAAGTGTGCTAGTGGCGATTGCTGGCTGATTTGAAATGCTGTGAGATAAGATGGGGATACAGTTCTTCAGTTCATTGACAAGCCGCTAAATGTGAATTTTGTTGCTGAAAATGTTTGGAGCATTGGCTCATGGTTTATTTTTAAGCGGGAGAATGCAGAGTCAACTGTGATAGGTAATTAGCAGTAAGACTGTAGCAACCAAGATGTAATGATGATTTTTCTCAACAAAAAAGTCAGACATAATTTCCAATAAGACAATAAAATTGATCATGAGTTCGAAGTGTCATTTTTTCAATTAAGACATTGATATCTCTGATCTAAATAGTCAATTTAAACGTTTTTTTAGAAACAATTATGTAAAAGTGCCCATGTGCGCAACTTATGTGCGTGTTATTCATTGAGGGATTAGAATATTAAATTAAATCAATTTTTTTTTGCCTGAGAATAGAAAATATTAGATTTTAAATTTTTGTTCTGTACTATAAGGCCAAATGAAATTGGCTTCAATATCCGGGTAGGCAGGATGAGTCCCCCTTCCCCTGGGAAATAGGACGAAGCCAAAGGGCAAACAAATATTAAATATGAGAATTAAAGAATCTACGTTACTTGGGGCATTATCGGAATGGGAAAATGGCTTTATTGGCCAAGATATTGTTCGTAGTCAATCTGTCTGGGTATTTGAATTAGATGCACACACACACACACACCTCTATATATGTATATACATACATACATACATACATACATACATACATACATATATATATATATATATATATATATATATATAACGACATAATTGGAAAATTCAAGAGAATTCATGAAAAAAAAACCGTTACGTTTGTGTCTGTGAGAGTGTGTGTCTTGGTTCCTAAGCAATGTCTGTCCGTTAAGTATCACACCATTTCTATATACCCAAAAACCTACTGTGTGGTATTGATGCTATTTTCCAACCAGTCAGAAAGGAATCTCATGATGCATGTGGGAACTCATACTCTCCTCTGGTGTTACGCAGTCACCGGTGGAATCCCATTGAGTTAACTCATTTTCTTTGTGGCAAGGGAATTTACAGCGAATAAGCATAAAAACTTCTGTTTTTTGTAAAGCCCAAAACTCTAAGTGTTTCAGCCTATCTGCAGTCAAGATTTGTCTCTCTGCAACTCCAGCCTCTTACTCATAACTACAGTCTTCATCGTTGAAAAAGTGATTTTCTACCAACGATATTGAGGGGGTTGGATCCGGTAGCAGATGGTGACCCTGAAAGAAGACATACCAGTCATTCGTTGGAATCATGATCATCCCCGGTTACATTCTCGGAAATGGGTGACTACGATCCTGTTCCCTCGAGTTTTGCTCACATTCAAACAGTTTCGAGAAACATTTAGCCAAAGCTGTCACTGTCTTTCTGTCCGTCTGTCCGTCTAACTGGCTGTGTATGCATGTTTCATGCCTACAGGCTGTACCAATGGGTCTTATGGACTAAGGATTTCAACGATTACTCTTTACTGTGTCTAGAAAATATCTTTTGTCGTTGTTTCGAAATCCCCCTAAAATGAGTTTTTTTGTGGGTGTTCGGTTCACTATGCAAGTTTATGCTAAACTGGATTCTATTTTGTGCTAGTTTGTTTTTTGGTGATCCAACTATAGGTGAGGAAAGTATCTTATTCATTGATCACTCCTGAACATATTCTCTTCATTATTTCCCCCAACATATTATACCCCAAAAGATGATGTTCACGCGATGCTTTCTATCGAGTGAATAACTAAAACTTTTTTTTATCTGCAAGCAAGCGAGGCCTGATTTTTTTATGGGTTTGAGGATATTAAAAAAAAGTGCTATCGCTGGCTGATCTCTATGACGAAATAGCTTACTTCAGATATTTCATCACTGGTTCGTGATAATTTTGTTGCATATTCTTTCAAGATTTTGGTCATTTCCACTTAAGGGTCGCCCAGGTCATGGTCAGTCTCCAAGTTACACTTGACCACGTTTTGAACGCGAATACTACTCGCATAGTTTTTCTTCTTCTTCTTCTTCTTCTTCTTCTTCTTCTTATTATTATTATTATTATTATTATTATTATTATTATTATTATTCTCATCGTCATCGTCATCATCATCATCATCATCATCATCATCATTATTATTATTATTATTATTATTATTATTATTATTATTATTATTATTATTATTATTATTTACAATCTCACACCAGTTGCCTGGTGGTAACTGCTGGAGTTTGAATGACAGCAAGTCTCCCCAAGTCTACTGCCCTTCTCTCCCAGTGCTCATAGGCCACAGTAATACTGCAGTTTGCAGTTTCACACCGGTTGCCCAGTGGTCATTGCTGAAGGCTGAGTCACAATAAGTCTCCTCAGTTCTTCAGCCAACATCTCTTCTATCTTTCACCTATCATACCAGGGCTGCGGTTTGCATTTCCGCTTCCATTTTCCTTCCTCTGTTGGTTCATTGTTAAAAATTAACGTTGCAGTCCTTATATTTCTAGCACTTTCCCCAGTTTCCGCACAGTTCCTAGCAGTGCTATGGTCTGTCAATCCTTACCCTTATCCCAATCTCCTCCAGTCTCGCCTTCAGTGTCTTTGGGACATTTCCTATTATTATTATTGTTGTCATCATCATAATCATCATCATCATCATCATCATCATCATCATCATCATCATCATCATCATCATTATTATTATTATTATTATTATTATTATTATTATTATTATTATTATTATTATTTAATCCTCTTCATTATAAGCTTGTTTAAACATTAAAACACTTCAGCTGTACTTTCCCCCCAGAAAAAATTCCCACGCATACACTCAGCTCTTTTTTTTTTATCCACCATTGCAAAAATCACCAATCGTGCTTGCAAACATCAGGGGAAAAAAAGCCGCAGGAAACAAATAAGTTAATCCAGAAATTCGTTCCGTGGCAGACAGGCTTAGAATAGTTTTGACTCCTGACATCCAGTGTCACGTTCTTTACATTCAAGAATTACTATGTTCAGCTCGTGGTCTCGAATGCTGTGAGCAATGGTAACAGTCTCCTGTATTTATAGCGATCCACAGTGCATCAGTAAGCAGTTCTGTCTGGTTCCCCTAATTGACACCAGCGGCGTAATACATGCGTACATCTAGTTCATCACTTACATTCAACGTTGGGCATTAGCTTGGGAAACTGGCTTCGCTATCCATTACTACTGAGTAGCGAGTTCGTATCTCAATAAGTGCGAAACATTTGAGGCGTGGGCTAAATCAAGTAAGCTTTATTAGTAGTTATATACATTTATGTATCTTTACGTGAATATCAGTATTCTCTAAAGAAGAGATCTTGACACCTTGCAAAATCATGTCAGCGATCAATGTATTTTTCAAAAGTTCTCTTTTGGAGTTACCATTAGTTGTCAGATCACTTTTTTCCTGAACAGTCTTTTTTTTTATTCAAACGTCTCTCTGATGTTTTGTGTAATTAATCGTCTCTAATGAATTCAGGTTCGGAAAATAGAATGAAAAATAGCCCTACACCAAGTAAATAAGATATAGCAAATCATCATTGCAATCATCAGCCATCTTAGGTCCGTTGCTGGGCAAAGATCTTCCCATGACAGTCGTATGGTCGGCTTCTTTTTTTAAGCATTTTGGGGGGGATGAATCGGTTCTCATATGCCGATTAGATCATTACATGACAGATAAAGACACATTGATCCAATTTGCTATAGCTCCTCATCAACCAGAACCTGAAATTTTGTAGAATCGATTTTTACTTGAATTATTCGAAAGGGAAATCCATAGCGACATCGACCACACCGAATACTTATACGAATATATTGCAGCTTATTCGCATATCAAAGCGCACACCTCACTACATCGAAGATTTTCATACCCATTAGCCTCGGAATATAAATCAGGATATAGACGAGTGCGTCAGTGAAAAATCATACCTGGTATCACATCCTGAACATTAAGTGGAATGTAAATATGTTTGCTCTTTTTTTCTCTCTCTTTTCTAAACATGGATTCATATTTATAAAAGCCGTGATGTTCACTAACAGATGAGGAATCTATCTGTTCACATGCCCAAACCAAAAGAAAAATTCCATAGGGTCTCTTTATTTTCATTCAATTTTCTACAATGCATTCATTTCTTCAATTAACTAGAATCACTCACCATCAGTAAAGGCTCGTAGTGATACATTTGTTCAATAATATCATCCCTGTATCTTTAGAAATGTATCAGTAAATTATTGATAGGTTTCTACCGGTTTTTTTTTTTTTCACCAGATATTTTTCTACGTTCCTTTCATATCTTTGCATCCAAATTACGACACTTATTTCGTGTCATTATTTACCCAAGTGAAAATAATTCAATTTGCAATTGTGCAATATGTTTTAATGTGGAGAACGCTGCGCATGAATATTATTATTGCCAAAAGCTACGATGCCCTCATCTCCCTACATTATCTATCTCAGTCCTTTATTCTATGTTTTTTTCTACTTATCAGCATATTTGATATTTCGTTTATATGCATATACCACTGACTATACATATTATATATATATATATATATATATATATATATATATATATATATATATATATATATATATATATATATACTGATGGAAGAGACAATTTGAAAATGAAATGAAAAACTCAAGAGATAGGTGTGGTATTATGATTTTTTTTCTATTATTAATCTGCTCACAAGTATCAATTCATTTCGACAGGAGCCAACCATCATTTTCAAAGAAATACATTTGCAGCAGTCCATTGAAAAAATGTTGTTTAAATGTTCTGATACAGACATTATTTTTCTTGGAGGAAGAGGTTGGCTCCATTCAAAATATATCGAGACGCGTCCACAGAATGATAAACGAAATTCATGATGTAACATGCATTCTTTGATATTTCTCTTCACCTTCCAATCATCATTTATCATCAACATTTTGTCGGATCACTTCACATCAACCATATGAACATATATGTATATCAAATTGATTTATTTTCAAATTGAAGAAAAACGATCAATTATTGATAATTTTTGGTTTTATATGCCTAATAATAAAGAAATCGATTATATATATATGTGTATATGTGTGTGTGCTTGTGTGTGTATGTGTGTGTGTGTGTGTGTGTGTGTGTGTGAGCTTTTTGTTCTCATAATTACAAGAAAAAAACATTTTGCCACTTACTAATGAGGGTGTTAGGCAAGGAATATTGTCATCCATCGGATGTATATATCCTTGTAATTTTCATTCCAATAAATATTTATGGCAATATTCACTGTTTTGAATATTGGGTACTGTTAGTATATATCATCAACAATATAACTGATAGACAAAAAAATGATAGAAACTGCTCTCTATTCCCTCCTTTTAGTCTTCTAACAAACTTGAAAATACATCATTAAGTATATATATATATATATATATATATATATATATATATATATATATATATATATATATATAATGTGTGTACTGTAAAGAGTGAGACAGACTCGGGAGTAAAGGGTAAAATATGTTATAAGGGCTGCTGGAGGCCTCCTGCTGAGTAGCAGAAAGTCCAGTTAGGTATCAAGTCTTTGATTAAGCAGCAGCAGTTGGTTTTGGAGAGGGCAGAGTGTGTCAGGGTAAGGGTGAGTGATGTGGAGTTAAATTTTTTGGTATGTTAGGGGTAGTGTAAATGGAGTGGTGGTGATATATACATATATATATAAGTGTGTGTGTGTATGTGTGTACATATATATATATATATATATATATATAGACAGATAAAGACTGGTTGGTTTCCATCTCTTGTCCCCTCTTGGTGTAGTTACTGGTTTTTCGCTTTCGTTTAAGATTTCCTTGTAACGTTGGATAAGAGCAATATCTCATGCAGCACCACCAATTGAGATATTTCATCTCAAGGGTACGCCCTCTACACTCCTTGTATCTGTCAGCTGTGGATCTTTCTGAATTAACTGATCTTCCTCTGCTATACTCGTAATCTTCCGGTTATCAATGAAGATCAAAGCCCCTTTTTGTGACAAATGGTGCCACACCATTATCCACACAGTCACAGTGGCATATTGATGGGGCAAAGAAAATGATCTTTCAGCGGGATATTGGAGTTTTTGCATTATTTTTTGTGTGTGCTCGTATTGATAGTGTCATCAAAAAAAAGTCAGTCCAATCAGATGTTCTGACAAGCGCCACAGATGAGGGCATAGAGCTGTTTCCGTTGCTTCTCCGACTTCTCTGTTAAGATATCTCACCAGAATGCCCATCATACCGAGGTGATTGAGAAGGATGTATGTCCCTATTGGTGGCTCATGTCAGTATTCATCGTAAATTAAACTGACAAATAAAGCCAGCTGAGTCACATTTCGTTTTCATGCTACGTGAGCTAGAACTGCTTTCTGAAAAGTAGATTCTTACTACATATTACCCCATTCCTATTTATCTACTGAGCTGAGTTGAATCTGGAGCCCCAATGGAGGTTTGGGGAGTAAGGATAGCTGAAGAAATCCCTTGTATTTGTCACAAAGATTAGTCGTATGCAATGCAGTAAGTAGATAGGTAAGCATTCCTCTCTTCATCTCTTGGAGCCGAGGGTCATTAAACAACCTTTCCGATGCTTGGTCAATCTTTTTGTTTGATGAAAATCGCACTTCATTTTATGAATCTCACCGACAGGCCAGTTTCGGTGCTACCCGTGGGGCCAAAAATTGATAAAAAGAGCAGAGCATGTGTGATCTGAAACATATGTTATCCAAAGTTTTCCAAATGAGTTTACAACTCAATGCCTTTTCAATCTTGACATAGGATCCATGCATAGTCTAATGTTTTTCCAATCAAGCGCTCAACCTTCGTGAAATGTCTTCAGTCATTTGAAGGAGTCAAAAAGATTCAAAGTTGTCCTGCTATGAGAATCGATCCGTTGCATTAGGCTGTAGGCTCTACCGTACCTTATGTCTGCCTCTGACATGCCTTGGTCATACTGGTTGATGTAGCTTGTCCTTCATTGACAAAATAGTATTGGTAGGGTATCTCCGTTGGGAAACTTGATGTTGAAATATTTCAAGTTGGCCTCCCTAAAAGTTATTGTTCAAGCTTTTTATTTTTTTTGCTTAAGTTTTTTTGTGCCATTCTACTGCGATGAGGAAATATATAGCATGAGTTAAAAAATTTAATGTATAGTCATTCGTTTTGATAAAGACTATCAAAGTTGATTAAAATCTGACGTAGTACATGAATGAATTATGAATAAATACATAATCTAGATTTTCTTGAATATCATTCAATGCATTCTTAATGCTGTTTATGGGTACGCATTTTGAATATTTTTAATGATCTAAGTGGATCTCTCACATAAGTAAACAATATGTAAAAACTGTTTGAAATTATATGAAGTTGATATAAAGGTACCAAAAGGAAAATGTTTTTTTCTAGAATTTTTACCACTGTTGACTAATTAGGTCTGACAATACTAACACATTTAGGAGATA
The DNA here is from genome assembly GCA_963457665.1 of Thysanoteuthis rhombus. NCBI lineage: Eukaryota > Metazoa > Mollusca > Cephalopoda > Oegopsida > Thysanoteuthidae > Thysanoteuthis > Thysanoteuthis major. The sequence goes on along the minus strand of OY735208.1, from coordinate 45,460,039 downwards.
ACAGATGAGCTTGTGGATATTATTTACAACAATCTGATAATTTTTTGGACAACTTTATATATATATATATGTATATTTGATTGGTATTATTGCATGAAACATAACGAAAAACATAGCATCATAATTAGCTATAAACCTAATTAGTATTATATACATTTTGAAATTTAATAATTATCATAACATTAATACAAATAACACAATGAATAATCATAGTTGCTTAGATATTGCCAGATTATTATTATTACTACGAATCAGTGATTTGATCCACAGTGTTTGCTCTCCTCTTGTAGCCTTGTGCCAATCTTAGTTGAATGAATGAATATCCATAAATTGTAAAGTTGTCCAATGTATGTACGTGACTAGGTTCTAGGTTCTAAAATTAAAATATAGATTGAAAAAATTTTGATTTTTTTTCTTACAACTAAATATTTATTTTAAGATTATGTATTCATTTTAAAAACCTGACCAGGGACAATATCGACTGGATTTCATGAAACTAAATAAGAATTATAATTTAGCAGAAAAATATCCACGAGCCGAAGCTATATAAATGGATTTTTTTTTACACTGGTGCCAAAAGTCTGCTTTGGAGATATATTTATATGTTCTCTTCCTTCACAGGAGTTCACCATCCCTACTCTAACTCTTTTTCATGAGAGCCAAATATTTATGCACGTGTCTGTTGGTATATTAATATGATTAAAGTGTTTATTTACGTATGTATAAATTAATTTGTTGATTACCCCTCTGTATTCTGCGCAGTGGAAATATATTCTCTGTGGACAACATTGTTTATTAATTCTAAACTGATCCAGCACAATTGATAGCAGATATACACTCACCCCTACACACACACACACACACACACATACACATATATATACTACATATATATATATATATATATATATATATATATATATATATATATATATATATAAGCTGTTTCTTCGTATTACAACTCTCCAATATGGCGATAGGCTATCCATTATCCCATCCAGTACCACGAGTTAGGATCGAAACGTCTTGCAGCTTTGAGAACTAAACATTACAAAAACTCTTTAAAAAGTTTTCTGTGTCACCTCAGTCACGTATTTCCAAATATCTGTCAATGCAGCTTTTCTTTTTTGTTTGACATATGCTTTCTAATTATAGTTCAATCCATAAATTGTCTCCTGTTGGGATCATCGGCAATATACCATGTAACTCTTCCGAGGATTTTAAAAACAAAACAGTTATTTTAACATAACACCCCAACAGTGTCGATCAAATACCACCTTCTTCATTACATAATTCATGTGGTGCACGTAATTTGTCATTTTATATAAAGCTTTATGTAATTTGTGTATTGATACTGTGGCGACCCCTATATTTTAAGGCCCACTTTAAACGCCCTGAATGCGCGTGGACGAACGCCTCTTTGCCCCGGTTTTCAAACCTGTAATTTGCCCCAGCATCAACAACCAGTTATCTCCTTTTACCCCTCTCCAAACTCACGGCGGGTGCAGTGTCGATTCATTGAGGGTGTGTATACATATATAAAATTCAGACAAAAGAGAATACTGACTCTGCAACACCCATGATAGAGGAAAAGAAAATTGCAGTGAATCCAAGGGAAAGTTTATGTCCAAAGAAGGACATTAAAAGACTGATGATGATACACACACACACACACACGCACACATATATATATATATTTTATATATATATATATATATATATATATATATATATATATATATATATATATATATATATTGTCTTGTCACTTATCTCGATAAGAGACCCAATATATCACGTATCCTTTAAATTTTTATTCTTTCCGATGTTTGGTTTTTACCAATTGGAATAACCTAAACCTATCAGGCCTCTTCCCCTTTTCTTTTTACGATGTATTAATATTTCCATTCCATATTCAATTTACATTTTTTATTTGTGCATTAAATGTATCCGTCATTTTTCACATCTACATAATGTATGTGTCTTTTTTACTCTTTTAAATGTCTGCATCAACATCCTTGGCGCACATCTTCTCTATACACCCCCCTTCCTTCGTCAACTTCTCTAGCGATGTCAGTGCCTATTACTAGCCATTACACCGCATGGAGGCAAAATCATATGTCTATGACTGCATCCTCTCGCCACATCAAACCAACTGCTATTATTTACTCACTCTCACGCAATACAAATCCTTATAATGCTAATTTATACTATATAATTTACTTATGTAAATATATATATATGTGTGTGTGTGTGTGTGTGTGTGTGTGTGTGAGTGTGTGTGTGTGTGTGTGTGTGTGTGTGTGTGTGTGTGTGTGTGTGTTTAGAGAGAGAGAAAGAGAAGGATAGATCCCATTCTCATATGATTTGATGTTTATCAATCCAAAAAATGGAATCGGCGATTTTGAAGTCTGGTTGACTTGTTTTCTCACATCAAAACATCACTTTTTGAGAAAGGCATGAAAACAATTCCCCTACCCTTTGATACTTCATACATCATTGTGACACCAGCTATCATGAATGCAAAACTAATACTCATATTGGCACATATATACATAAAGAGAGAAAGAGAGGGAGAGATAGATGGCAAGCAGATTGAGATTGGTAAGTCCAAAATAATGTGAAATTCTGAAAATATAGAAATATCCATAATAAAAATTAATATTCAATGCAAAGGGAAACATCAGCCCAAATTTGCTATGAATTCATGTTTTCTTAGAAGCTTGTAAATTAATGTTTAGAAAACGTCACACCATCATACCCCCTTGATAAATTTGGACCCTCTTCAACGAAAAGATTAGTTTGAAACAGGCATCGCAGAGCTGCACAAAATAGTTTTGATTTCCATGTGATGTTCATCATAATATCATGCAATACTCGTAAAGAAAATACGCAAAATAAATTGAGATTTTCTTCTTTTTTTTCCTGCAGTCTGGTGCCCCTCTTGAAACTATCAACGCCCAGCTGGGGTGGCGAGCACCCAGATTAAACAACTACAATTTTAGATGAGTGTTGATATATCCTTCTCGACTAGTTTGTCTTTTTGAAAGGAAGATAGCTTTTGTTCAAGGAGACGTGTTGTCAGAATATTTCTCATTTTCCACCCAAAGAAAAGATAAGAGGTTCTTTATCAATGCAAAACTATTCCTTTGGTATGTGTTCGGAAGCTGGTTGATAAAATGTCGTCTGCTTCCCAAAGGATTAGAGAACTCGTTTACATATGAACCATGAGAAACTTATTACTCTGAACATAGAATTAGAATATTTCTTATGTCGCAATTTTTGCTGATAAAATGGATAATGTTTTAGTTATTTGGTTGTTTAACATGGAAAGTAATCGTTTTCCAAATGATACAGAATGGGTCATACTTTTATTAGCGTTGTTTATTGTTTTTATCATCCTTCTTATAAGTATTCAAAAATTATTTTCATATATAGCAAACGGATATTTACCAAGTGTAACTTTAAACAAAGCCACAGTGTTTAGACAACAGGTGATGACCAAACTTATGCATTGGAATTTCAATGACCTATCTTGAAATTCATTGGAAAAACATTCATCTTTGTCAATCTAGATTAATTGAAGAAAGGTCTTTTAGATCACTCAACAGAAGTTATCACATGAACAACGTTTTTTGGTAGTGGTTGGAGTGATCAATTGATGACATTTGAAAAAAAGTTGTATCGATGGATGAATTGCTTTTATCTCATTACTATAACGCTCTCATGTCAACAAAACATGTGTGAATGCCGCAGGACACGAACTAATGGACCAATCCTTTATGAAATTACATGGTAAATTGAAATCTCACTAACAGAAAAATTATTATGTGACATTTTTCAAAAAAAGAAAAAAAGCACAACGTTTCACTAGGCAGGATAATTTTGTAAATTTCCAAAAGTTAAACCCTTTAAATCTACCAATATGATCTATTGCGTGACACATGCATACATAGATACGTTAATAACTCGCCAGCCAGCATATAAGCCTGCAAGCCAGCCTGCTAGAATCATTTCAAAACACATGTTGACTTTGTTGATGCTTTCAAATTATGCGTTTATACCTACTGTTTCACAGTGTATGATCATCATATTCCTATAATTTGGGCGGAAAAAATCTGGATGTGTACTATGTATGGGAATATAAGAGTTATAGCGAAGAAGAGAGGTGTTGATTTAGCATCGTTATGGTTGAGAGGAAAATAGATTCATCTTATTTTTCAAGATAAATGGTATGATAATGTAAAAGATTTTACATAAATCGTATCCCAACACTTCACTCCATGTTCTTTGGTCTACAACTCAAGTAATTAAGAGTCCGAAAGATACCATGATACACAGGAGATAGCTCCATGGTCAATGTCGAGATTAGCCATGCGCCCATTGACAGCCCCAAATCGGTCAAGCTGAATCTATCTCCACGCATAAATGTATAGACGATCTGCAACTTTCAAATATTGAATACGTAGCTCCAATATATGTCAGAATATATTGGTATTAGAAAGAAGACAATTTGTGTCGTAAGAATGGACTGTAAACCCTTTTAAAATCTCACTATTTCAGGTGGAAAATCGGTAAAATGAGGCTCGGTTTTCTATTGTAGTGAAATGATGAAAAGACCCTATCCGATTAATACATCTTTGTGTATTACACTCATGAACACAAGGAGGGAATCGTTTTTGTTTTGCTACTTGGTGAATGGTTGATACATGCATATATATTGCTTTAAGAAGTAGCAAATCTATAGACCAAATACACATTACATATTTTGTATGCGATAACCCAAATTATGTCTGGATAAAATGGTATGAAAAATATCTCTTAAGCGTTGCTAAAATTAACACCATCTCACCATTTCTAACCACTCTTATCCTCAGTACAATTGCTTATTTCAGCCAAACTTTTTATTATATTCTAACAGTCACGTTCAAATGAAATCAAGTGATTTGCATAATTTTAATTTATAGTTAATTTTAAAGCAAATACATTTCACATTGAATTATTTCAGAGTTCAGAAAGCAGGTTTTAAACTGCTACTAGAGTCTGCGTTGAAGTGGGGATCAGCGTGATTGGCGATCAGTTTACTGTTCGTATCGAATGATAAACTGAATTTTATCAATGATTAATCGATTATTTATATCTATACGTGTAAAACATGGGATGTTGCTTTGTAACGCCTGATCAATCACGCTGAATTAATGTTCATATCAGACCAGCTCTCATATCAAGATGTTGCATTCATAGTCTCCATATATGTTAGAATACAATGGCATTAAAAAATAAGATTTGCGTACGGAATTTGTAATCTTTATAATATCCCTGTACTTGTTATAGGGAATCAATAAATTGAGATATCGGTTTTCTATTGTTATGAAGTGGTATACTGATCCATCATAATTTATTCTCATGAGCGTAATATATCATCAGCAGCAACAGCAGTAGCCTTTTAGTGCCCGTTGTCGCCCCAGATTCGCCAGACCTATCTATCATGGGCATCGCAGAGCCAGTGCTTACCGATTTTATGTAGCTTTTCTGACACTCTTTCTTTCAGTCAGACACAATTTTGCATATGATCTGTGATGTCCAGCGGTGGTCTAACATTCATGTTACTGAATATGTTTTTTTCGGAAGTATTTAGTGACGAGATTACCCCTTTGATTGATGCATCCATATCTATTGTTTGAGCCACAAGTCTATTGACCGGATACACATTTCATATCTTGTATACAAAACCCTTTTCTGAATGGAATAGTAAGAAAATCTTGGGTTGTTAAGAGAAAACTTAATGCCCTATTACTAAAAATCTTTTGAAAATAATCGGCCATTAATGCTAATAAGATTCATTTTTAATTAACTCCGTTTTCAAGGAATTTTCAGCTAGAAAAAATATTGAAAGATGCATTCACTCATAGCCAAAGATTTGTTACTTGTAAGTGTCCATTGTAGAGTTCGGCTTAAGTCAATTTTTTTTCCTGCATGAGTGATGAAAGCAAGTTTCAATTTACGACCGTTCATTGGACGACTGGATAAGAAGCAAAAATTGATTCTATCAAAAGTCTAAAAGGCATAAATCTATTCACTGCTGTGGAATCCTGGTTATATATATATGTATCACACGCATAGGCTACATCAAGGGAACTTGATGGCATTCATACTTTTTCTCATCATTATCCGTTAGATTTCGATGACCTAGGTATATATATATATATACATATATATATGCGTGTGTGTGTGTGTGTGTGAGAGAGAGAGTGTGCTTGTATATTTATGTATGTATATTTGTATATGATATTTGGGCCTTTTGTTTGTTCATTCATGCTTCTTATCCGCAAAAGCAACGAGGCCTATGGATCTAATATACTGCATATAGACTGAAGAGACGTCAACTTAGGAGAAGCACTTGATATTGACCTCAGAGATCTTTCGAAGCCATCAAAGGTCACTTCATGGACATTTCTATCAATCTTCAGAGTTGTAAACCACAATTTTGCTCCAAATATGCATACGGGTAAATCTTGTCACGGCAAAGATCACAAGTCATCGGATGTTGACGTCTAAGATCATTCAAGATCACCCAAAGTCTTATCTTCCTAGTTTTGGGCCACATTTTAGCACTTGTGAAACTGGAATGGGCATAAAGGTACATCTGTCTTTGACAAAAGTCATACGCAATGCGGAGTTTACTTCCTGGGTCATTTGAAGTCACCAGAGGTCATTTCCTATTATGAAATCATTTTTTCTACATTAGCACTCCTTTTTTAACCTCAGCATAGTTCCCCATTTTTTACAACAACCAAACTTCCCCTTCTGTATTAGCCACCCCCTTTTTAGTAGCCAACCCTTTTTCAAGCAGTGTAAAGAAAGAGTTGTATCAAATTAATTTGAGAAACAACAACCAGGATTGAATTTTATCTGATTTCAATCCAGATATCTTCCTCTTTCTCTTTTGGACAGCAATATACACCACCCATGGGGCTGGGTGTTTAGTCTCGTGAGGACTTGATGTTTGAATTTCCAACCTTCTGGTCCCATTGGTGCATCATGTTAACATGTAACACACATATACACATAGATGTGCACGCCTGCCTTTCCTGAGAGATAGACCAGCAATCCAAGAAGAATAACTGTAAACTGTGGGAAGCCTTGTTGACTATGTTTACAGTTTAGATGGACGGTTTCTGCAGCTAGCGTGAGAATTTGTATTAGAGTGTACGCGAGTTCGTGTGCAGTCAGAGATTATGCTTGGCAAGTTAACATAACGGGATTATTCCTTGGGCTGCTTATTCTTCAAAGAACCGATTTGTGGAGCTCACCAGATTTTCGTTTCCCATTGCATGAACAAGTAAAGTTTTGTTTTATGGATTTGTTGTTGGGAATTGTCCTGCAGAGAATAGCTGACACTCATGAGATCCCAACAAGAATGTCGATAAACATATATATATATATATATATATATATATATATATAGAGAGAGAGAGAGAGAGAGAGAGAGGGATAGAGATAGAGACAGAGACAGAGACAGAAATATAGATGGATAGATAGATAGATAGATAGATAGAGATAATGTGTGTATTGTTTACATGTACATGGGTATGCAAGGATGCATAATACAAAGGTAGAAGTGCAAAGCAGCGTAACAGGTATCGGTACGGAAACCGGAATTGGCCCACTGAGCTTAAGTTCCGTCAGCTCGATTGCATCTACTTCACATTGATGTATTTGAGAAAGGCATGAAATCGCTCCATTTAGTTCTTAGTTATCATTTAATAGCCGGTCAGCTAGAGCTCCTCAGTCCTCTAAGGAAGCCACTCCATCCCATAAAACCTACTTGTTTCTGGAACCGCAGCGTAACCCTATGTTCCACAAACAGTTGACAGGGAAAATACGTAGGTGGTTGAATTCCAAAATGATGTGAGCAACTCCAGATTCCGTATTGGGAGTTTATGAGTGGACAACTTGATTACACTCAACAATTCATTTGCATTTTCATCATTAAATAACAAAAAATACATCCTTCATTGCGTAAAACATTTTAGCAGTTTGAAAAATATTTTTGCATGATGGAAAATGATTAGGAAGAATCATTGATACAATAACTATATTTTCTAGATGATTTTCTATTAGTTATTTTGTATTAGATAGAAAATTCTCTTTCCATATATCAAAACATTTTTGGTATTCAAGTTATATATATATATATATATATATATATATATATATATATATACACACACACATATATATATATATATATATATATATATATATATATATATATATATATATATATATATATATTGATACTGTGACAATTGGAGGGTGAAGACAAAAATTCTATAGAAAGTAGGTTTTATATCTCAAATATTTGGAACATAGATATTTTGTAATGTATTTTCTGGTTGTTTATTAGAAAAAAAGGGGTGAGAGTGTGTATCAGTGTCAAGTGGTGATTAGGAAATCAGCTTCAGTATGAAGAGGGGATTCAAATGAGAAGGATCTGCTTTTAAGAGTGATTTTTGTGGCACAGTGTGGACACTTGAAAAGGGAAGTTAGTATCTGAAATCTGATCGATTGAAATTTGAAAAAAACGTAAATAAATAGGAAAATATTTTAGATGTAACACTTTCCTCTCTTGAATTATTTTTAATTTCAAAATTGTCAAATGAACACACTTATATATATATATATATATATATATATATATATATATATATATATATATATATATATATATATATATATATATATATATATATATTGCACAATGAATGGCGTTAGATGGAGGAACAGGAAGGGGGAAATAGGAATGGCATTAGATACAACCAGCTGGGCGTCATCAAATCGACATTTTTCACCATTCTAAAATTATCTAGCTGTTATTTAAGAAAGTTGGCATACACATGAAGACTCAGGCCCCTTTCAGCTCCGGAAAGAGATAAGACAAGGTGATACTAGCTCACCCAAACTCTTCACATCCTGACTCGAGATGATCTTCAGAGGACTAGACTAAGAGAGTAAATGGATTAGAAGAGACGGCGAGTATCCTAGTATCCTCAGATTTGCAGATGGCATTGCCCTTTTCGCAAGGTACCTACACGACCTCCAACTAATAATAGATGAACTAAATGAAGAGAGCAAGAAAGTTAGCCTACACATGAACTTCAGCAAAACGAAGATCATGTGCAACAACCACCAGAGATAAAAACACTGAGATCAGAATCGAAGACAATGAACTGGAGAAAGTAGATCACTACATCAATCTAAGACGATGAATCTCCATCTGACCCTCAAGAAGAAGAAATCAGTGAAGAATCACACTAGGATAGCAAGCCTTTGGCAGAGCAAGCTCAATTTTCAAAAATAGGAAGATCCAATTAATTCTAAAAAGAAGGGTGTATAACCAATGCATCCACCCAATAATCACTTATGGAGCTGAAATGTGGAACCTAACCAAGAGAAAGATCCACAAATTGGGAACTATGCAACGTGCACATGAGAAAATTATGCTAGGCGTCACATGGAGAAAACACAAAACAGCACAGTACATCCGAGAAAAGACAAAAGTTAGGGACATCATAGAATCCATTAAATAAACTCAAATGGCAGTGGGCCAGCCATGTTGCACGAATTGCAGACAACCAATGGACATTGCAACTCACGACATTGATTCCCCGAGATCACATGCGAAACTGAGGCCGGCAGAATATTAGATCGAGAGACGAACTATACAAATTCAGAAAATAATGGCTTAGCAACGCTCATGATAGAAGAGTGTGGAGAATCCTGGTGAAAGTCTTTGTCCAACGACAGACGTTGAAAGACTGATGATGATGATGTTAAATGCACTTGAAACCACAGCTCCAAAACTGAAGATTATATCTTTTTTAGTCCTGGGTTTCAGTATTTATTGATGATGTCTTGGGGACTATATAAATCTTTTTTCACAATTCATACATACCTGTGTCCATATACAAGCATTTGGCATCTAAATAAATATTAATGCCAAATAGTTTGATAACATGTGTATGCATGGCACAATAACCGGTCAAATATGATATGGAGTTGGTTGTACGTCCGATATATTAATTCAATGTTTCTACATCATCGAGTACATAACTCCCAAGAGGGAAATTGAATTGATTGATAATATTAGAATTATTAGTGGTAAATGATGAGTTATATGGCTTTTTATCTATGGATAATTTTTTAATTATTTACTGATAGATGATGAAGTATATGGCTTTTTATTTGCAGATGATATTAGAGTTGTTTAGAGATAGATGATGGATTAGATGGCCTTTTATTTGTGGATGATATTAGGATTGTTTACTGATAAATGATGAATTAGATCACGTCTTATTCGTGGGTGATATTAGGATGGTTTACTGATAAATGATGAATTAGATCACGTTTTATTCGTGGGTGATATTAGGATTGTTTAGTGATAAATGATGAATTATATGACTTCTTAATTGTGCTGGATATCAGAATTATTTAGTGCTAAATGATGAATTGGATGACTTTTTTTAAAAAGTTTTATGATAGTGGAGAGCCAAATATATAACAAATCTTATTCATTCATCATGCCAAAATTTATTTAGGCGATCAATGCAGAAGTTAGTTTAAAATACTCACATTGGGGGAAAAAAAACATGAAACTCGGAAATGTGATACTATAGGATGTACTGAAAAATTTCATATATATTGGGACATCCAAGAAACTGTCCATCCTTGGCAAAGTTTTCAAGGCAATTTTTCTGACAAAGAAACCAGCGAATAAGACTATTGATACATCCCGATGAAACATCAATTCCTAAATCTGTCCTAGAATTTGATCAATCTTTTATATATCACATGGCAGAGCTTCCCACAAAATTTCATTGAAATCCCTGAGAACTTTTGGATATATCGTGAAAACAGAGAGGAGTGAATAGAAAGTATTCAAGATATTAGAACGGAAAATCCACCCCCCATAAAACTCCAAAGTGTCTGGTTCACTGTCATTCGAGCTTTCCTGAATTTCATGGAGAAATTTTAAAGATATTGTTACGACTGACTGGGACAACTATGGAGAAAAACTCAAAAATATCTCCTAATGTAAAATGAATCCCTTGATTTCCTTCAAATTTTAAAACATCCATTACTCATGGAGTATGTCTGTTATCAGGTCTTTGCAAGTCATCTTGAAAATTATACGTTTCCAGTGGTTTGACTGTGGTAGACTCTCGGTATATTATCGAACACTACAGGAAAAAAATGTTTAAAAACATTGTGTTGTGAAAGCTTATCAGAACTAAGATTCAAGCAGTTTCTATGAACAATGATTTTTATTTTTATTGCTAGGGACACACAGTTTGAGAATGTATCCATATCTGGAAAGATTTGTACATATTAAAGAATTTCAGTACCCAATTTCATGCTTTTATTACCCACCAAGCGATTTTAGAACCGATCGCCTTTCCGAAAAATATATGCAGTTTTAGGATTTAATCTTCTATAATATGCACATTGTGCCTAAATACTTATGATAATTGCTTTCTATTGGGCACTCCTCATAATTATTCAAACAAGCACACACATCTTTTATCACATGTGACTGCAGGGGGTATTATGGATTTTGGGTAGGGGGTGGTTCTAAATTACCGCTATAGTTTGGGAACCCATCGATATGTCGATTGATCGGGCTTTAACGAGACTAGAAAAAGCGTGACCTCTTTTGATTTAACAATTCAATTGAATTGAAAATATGATTTTAATGAAATTTTGCATTTAGGGGCCAGAAAACATGACTCAATGCATGGCTTGTTATGTTGATTACGGAAATTTTGGTTCTTTTTACGCGATATTCCTGTCTGTAAAGCTAATTAACGAGCGATTATAAGCAAAGTGTTTGTTTGTTGAAATACTTATGACAAATACTGTGCCCTTAAGTACATATATGTACACACATAAACACACACTCACACACACACAGACATATATATATATATATTTATATATATATATATATATATATATATATATATATATGTATGAATATATACGCACGTGTGCAGAGAGAGAATGCAAGTGAGCATATATATTTATATATTCCTGTTTCTTTTGGGTTTGGTGGCTCTTTCATCTTTGTTCTTTGTCGTCCTCTCTCCTGCAACGTGCTTGTTTGAACAGTGTTTCAGTTGAGATAGTTTGATACAAGAGATTGAGATCCACCGAATGTTTCCTGGTTGATGAAGGTCTTCTTCAAAGTCTTTTTTTTAGATCTTGTAAGGGCACACAGGGCAGCAACGGGTTTTTTTCCCCCGGATGTGGGTTCGCAGAGTTCATTGGATGTCACTCATAGGGCGCACATGGCCTGTCCATCTGAGCCGATATATGGAGATGGTGGCTTGAGCTTTCTCAAGGACTACAAAGTTGGTAATGTAGTTCTTCCGTTTGATCTTCACGATTGATCCAAGCTTCGGTTAGTGGAAACACTCAGGTTTCTTGATATTCCGATGGTTCAGAGTCCAGTTTTTACATTTGTAAGGTTGAGGTTGAAATATGGTGACTGCTTGACAGACCATGAGGTTGGTACGGAGTGTCAGATTCTCGTTTCTTAGGACTCAGATGGATAGTTGTTCTCAGAGCAATACAGGTAGCATTGATTCTCTTTTATTCTTCTTCATATATATATATGTATGTGTGTGTGTGCATGCATATATACAAATATGCATAAGTATATATATATATATATATATATATATATATATATATATATATATATGTATATATATATATATATATTGAGAAAGAGAGAGAGAGTTCGTAAACTGAATATCAAAGGAAGAATATATATATATATAGTTCGTAAACTAAATATCAAAGGGAAGTGACCGAATGCACTGACTTCACAGCTGTTACCACTGCTACTAATGTATCATAGAATGAACGAATGTAAAAAACTTGATCAGTTACCTTTCTTAAATTCAATCATAAAAAATGTTATTCAGGGTTAGGGTTAGTTCTGGGTTTACGGTTAGTATTGTCTTTGTGTGAGGGATGCAAGTAACAACAAACATTATTTTTATAATTATAAAACTGGATATTTTATTATCTATTGTATGAGTGATAAAATGTCTTTATTGCTAGATGCCTGTGTGTATTCTTTTTAGTTTCAGAATTAAGAAAAATGTTTGTTATTACTGGCAGCCCAAAACCATAACACACACACACACACACACACACACACACACATATATATATATATATATATATATATATATATATACATTGACAAATTTGAAGCCCCTGTTGACATAAGTTAATATGACAGCGTTCAAGATGTCGTTAGTAGCATCAGTCATAATATAGAGATCTAAAAATACCGATTCGTTGAATAAATGGGCGTTATTAATTTATATATAATCTTAATGAATTTCAATCAAAGGAATGTTTTGGTGTCTCCATAAAATTGATTTCTTGTCTTCTTTATATCATGTCACCTACATGTCTTTTGTACAACTTCTAAGCATTTGTCTATGTTTGCTAATGCTTGGCATTCTTGTTGTTGGATACCATATTTTTTAACAGATTGTTATTTGTATTTAGTCTTTACGTTTCCAATTTATCAAATATATTCATTTTTGTAACCTTGGCAAATGATGATATTATAACCTACCAATCCAAACGAAGTGTTTTCGTGCAAAAAAATTAAATAATCAACTACGACAAGTACTGCTGATCTCAAGCTGATGCAATCTCGCACGTAAACTCAAATTGTCACCTACGACAGCTGCTGATGATTTCAAGCTAAAAAAGAAAAAGTGTATAGTTTTCAATCATAGCTCTGACATCAACGATGGAGGATCTTTTTTTTTTTCCTTAGAACTCATTTGTCGCAATGCTGAGCGTAAAATTGAGCTTTCACACGGAATAAATAATATCTTTCACACCACAGGATATATTTGATTTGACTTCAAAGGTCCTCCGGCACTTGTAAGTAAATTTTCCTTCGTCTGTGAGGTGCATACATAATCTGGATTTAGGCGATTGCATTGTGTTTACTTTGTGCACCTCACCGCAGGGGGAAACGCGTTAGAAGAAAGCTTAACGTTGCTGTAACTTGACGACCAAATTCATGGAAAAAGACAAAAAACAAACAAATATTCTCATTGCTTGCCTATCCCCGAAATCTCCTACTTGAATTTGAATCTCTTTCGAAGGAACCATTTTGTTGCTTCATTGGACAGTACAAATGAAATCAATCAGTCAGAGATTAACACTTTGTTTCTCGTTCTGGAGTCTCTGTTTGCACTTTATCGTGCCTGTTTGTGTAGTGATCTCGTAATTTTCGAAAGTATTGTATTTTTAAAATATACATATTCGGAACTCGTGTGATCCCATCCTGTCGCACGAGCGTGAAGCAATGTGATTAGATGCTAAACTGAAAATTATAATGGAAATCGAGAAAAAAATAAAGATAAGGAAAGTATTTTGCAGAATCATTTAAATTTGTAACGTCAATTTTATAAAACATAAATAATCACCACGTCAGAATAAAACTTGCCATGCTTTATCCACGTGAGCGTAAATGTCATAAACTTTACACAAAGGAAAATCATGGAAAATAGGAAGAGAATCATTGGGGTCAAAGCTGTAAGTTTTAACTCGATTTAGTCGAGACGAATGATACCCTCTCTCTCTCTCTCTCTCTCTCTCTCTCTCTCTCTCTCTCTCTCTCTCTCTCTTTCTCTCTCTCTCTCTCTCTCTAAAGTTTTTTTAATTTTTTTCGAACGAATAGTAATCAGGGGAGAACTGAGTGGAATTAATATCCAA
>OY735208.1:45437722-45440222 GCA_963457665.1 Thysanoteuthis rhombus | reverse complement strand
AGACAATGTCATTTGCCCTTCAGAAGACACTTTTTTACACAATGGGATATATGTTCGATAGCTACAGCAACTTACAGCCATCACTAAGGCTGAAAACGATGGTTAGAGGCAAACCACGATTCTGTAGACGTATAATCTCCTTGGTAGCATCATGAATTGTTGCAGAACCAAGTTCCATCTCCAAAACAACTTTTGGATCATTTCAATATGGACAAATGGAACCTACGCTGAGATAAACCATATCATTTATGGGGAGAATGAGAAACAAAAACTACTTGTTGTGGTACTTGTGTATTTTCCAAATCACAGCAATTCAAACTTGAGAGGGGAGGTGTCAGAAATCATTCTGACCGGCCATTTCAAGGACATGGTCAAGTCAGTGGACCCAGTGAACCAAAATGCTGCTGCCTATGATCTTTGGTATTTCACTGTGCAGAAGTTAATTTTAAATGCTGGCGAACAGGACTTGCCATTAACCTTCTTGCTGGAGTAACCATAACCAAGACATTCGAAGACCAGGCATTTAAGCCATTTCTAATTTTCTAATCTTTGCACGGATTGGCAGGAAGTCCAGCTTCAATACACGCTTACAGAAAGGAAGAAGACTGGGAGATCTCTCGAGAGAGAGAGATCATCGCTACAATGAATCTGGTTATCTAGCCAGCCTTGAGCCTGTAACAACCACCTCGTCGGGAGGCAAATCAAGATGATCACGAAGTACAAGATTTAGAGATTGCTTTGCTCCGGCTGGCTCAAAATCTGGATACGGACTCCGATATCCACGTTCTAAGATGATCAGGCAGCCAGCACTGTATTAATCTTGATATCAATGAAACAATTATGGATAAGAAAGTACTTATTTGATAGGTTTAGTCGGGGTTTTTTTGTACAAAAATATCAATTTTAGGACTATTTAATTTGCTAAGCTTTGATAGTACTTTTGGCAGATTTTCGTTTCGAATTTAGTGTTGTTTTTATTCAGTTCAAAGCTGTCGTATATCATCAGAGCCAATGATGATAGAATGGATGAACTCTTGCGTGGGCTCAAGACTTGAAGTTTGACAACAATTTACAGTCACAACTCAACCCTTTACAAATATATCTCGAGGATTATTCGGAAAGACACAAATATAAATGTCAACACGGATGGCACGTTGACAATCGTCCTTTTTAGTGTTTAATAATTTGTCATCTGTCACACAAGTTCTTCCTGAACACTATTGTCAGGGTGCCCTTTCAACAATTTATAAACATTGAAGTCTCCTACATCATATATAAGTCATAATCTTACGCACACACACACACACACACACATACACACACACATGCATGCACGCACACACACACACACACATATATATATATATATATATATATATATATATGTATATATATATATATATGGTTGGGATAATGGATAGTCCATAGCCACACTGAACACCTGTAAAATAACGAAACAGCTATCCATGGCTGACACAATGATATATATATATATATATATATATATATATATATATATATATATATATATATATATATATATATATATATATATATATATATATTCAAATATCTTATATTTTCCCTCAATTCTCAAACAAGTAAACGACACACAGTTTTCTCTGAATCACTGTAAGTTTTCCCTGGAAAAAGACGGCTGGCAACGATTGTTTTGCATCAAAACATTCCAACGTGATCATACAAACTTCTAATATTTAACACTTGCTTTTCCTTCGAGTTTTCAATCGTCATTTTCAACTATTTTCTGTTGGATTACATCAGATCCACACAACACACACATATGAAGAGAGTACAAATCAGGTTTGCATTATAGCATAAGATAACATGATATAAAACAATGTCCGTGTGTAATGATTTATTTCATAGATTGCTCGATGCATTCAAGATTAAACTATAAGTTGGTTTGGAATAGAGCTGGAATTATAGTAAAATCTAGATTTGCTGCACAAACACCTTCATGTTTCTGTCACGTTTAGGCCTCTTTGGACGAATAGTAATGCATGTTTTCTATTCCTATTTGGGAATAAGGGGAGAGTTTTGTAGTTGTTGCTATGGTGAAAAGAGTTTCTTTTTTGTTCATTGTCATTTTGAGAATGTTGGTAAACTATTTGCGTTACTTTTAGAGTACTAATATGTGGGTCATTCAGTTATATTTGTTTATGAAAATTTTGAGCTATGCCAGCGTTTTAATGCTATTTCATTTTCCTGTTTGATAAATCTATTTCAAATTAGTTGTGTTTTTTTTTTTTTTGCAAAACTGACTGATTTTTCTTTTAGATGAAGGTTTATAAGATCTTTCATATTTTGGCATTTATAGCTTTTTCTGAAAATGTTCCTTTTTGCAATTGGTTTGTAATTCGTACTACACTTTTTCCAGTAATATGTTGATAATTATGTTTTGTTGGCATATTTTTTGTT
Organism: Thysanoteuthis rhombus; assembly: GCA_963457665.1. NCBI lineage: Eukaryota > Metazoa > Mollusca > Cephalopoda > Oegopsida > Thysanoteuthidae > Thysanoteuthis > Thysanoteuthis major. Next base: position 45,437,783 of record OY735208.1, on the reverse strand, counting down.
CCTAAAGACTGACGTATAGTTGGCTTATCTAAGTTTAAATGACTTTTTAGATATTCTGACG
>OY735208.1:45427722-45432722 GCA_963457665.1 Thysanoteuthis rhombus | reverse complement strand
TCTAAAAATGATTATCTTATAGTAATCTAATGCACTGTTTCCCCACGCATAATATTTTCCCTGTTAATATTAGATAGCTGGATCTTGTCTAGATGGACCCTGTACTTGGGTTAGTATGGAAAGGGTAATAATATGGACGCACTTCATGAGGATTGAATTTTTAAACTTGAATTTTGAGATTAGTCTGGTGACTATTCAATCAATAAAAATCATTTTTATTACCAAAATTTTATTCGTTATTCATCCTCAAATTATTTATTTAACCATTGCAAGACTAATCTAGTAAGGCACTCAATACAGGAACGGAGGTGTCCCAGGCAACTTCATACAAAGATTTGTGGGACGTATATATTCTATCAATCATAGGAATCTTCGTATATATATATATATATATATATATATATATATATATATATATATATATATATATATATCGTTTGAAAAACTTTTGTAAGTGAAGCAGAATGTACAATCTGTAATGACTCATGGGATAAAAAAAGAATATATACATATATATATATATATATATATATGTGTGTGTGTGTGTATATATATTTATATATAATCAATGTATTGATATGAAACATAGTTATAACCTAGGGGCCTTGAAAGGGTTAACATCTATTCGCTTTTTCATGTTCCAACTTTTTTGTTGTCGAACTCCAAGTGGAATTCGAATCTGACCCAGCGGCAGCCATGCTCATTCTTTCCTGGATTCTTTTTTCAACAGCTTTTCGTTCTTCCGATCTCAATTTCCCTCGAATACAGTTTTCAGTTCACTTCATTTATCATCCTTCCTTCATTCTTCTGACTCCAACACCTTTACTGCTTTTTTGCATATTTATTTTCAAATATTTCTTTCGTTGATTCCGTTTTTCTTTCCCCCCCTCTCTCTCTCTCTCTCTCCCTCTCTCTCTCCCTTCCTCTCTCTCTTTCTCTCTCTCTCTCTCTCTCTCTCTCTCTCTCTCTCTCTCTGCTGTTTCTTTCCATGTCTCAGTAAAACATATAAAACAAGTTTCAGTTTGTTCTGCCATTTCGTCGCGCCAAGCAAGAACTCAGCACAGACAGTGAGTTTTTATATAGGTCATGTTTTTCCATGGTCGTTACTGGCAATGATGTTGTTTTGTTCTGTATAAATTCTCTGATAATTTTATTCGTCTTAGAAATAACTTAGCCAAAACGTGACGTCCATGAACAAAAACATTTTATGGCGTGAGGAGAATTTTTGCAGGAGGGGACGTCAAAGCATTTTGGCCTGCAAGCTATCATCTTAGTATGCTACTATTATACACTGATTCATTTGAATTCTTGTTTAAATTTTGATTTCGATGGTCACAACAATTCAGCTACTGAACCATCTGACTTTCTCCAAGTGTCAATTGAGTTTTTGATAAACCCTCTGATCAATCAACGGAATATTGTATTCCATGCAATCTTGGCAATAAAAACAAAAGCGAGATTGGCCGACCCCTAAAAGTAAACACATCAAGATATCGAAAAAGGAATATATATATAGATTCTAAAGCCAGTTATGGCTGATCATCCATGGAGGGGAAAAATGTCTGAATGAAACCAACATTGCAGAATGAGGTTATCAAGTGGATCCTTAACTCTATTTGTCATTTAACAACTAGAATGGGGACGATAGTTTACTTGAATTAGTGTACAATAATCATGATGAAAGTCAGACATAAATTAACGGTACGCATCAGGCAAGAACGCAAATATTGATGACAAACTTCAGGGTTGAAAAGGAGAACTGATATCATAATCAGCCTTCTAGCGTCTGTCGTTGGACCTTCTCCAAGATTTGCAACACCTCCCTATCTTCGGTAACACGGAGCCAGGTACTCTCTGAACCTACCAAGTCCATTGCGTTATCTTATATTTTGTTGGCCCTGCTTTTGCATGTGATATCTGGGTATCTATGTTGTGAGTCATGATGTCCGACATTTTCACGACATGACAAGCCAATTGCCATTTCTATGAATTCTATGATATTGCAGACTTCTGTCAAATCAGTAATATACAGTGCTGTCTTGTGATCTCTCTATGTAAGGTTGAGCATAATTTTCCCTTCTACACGTTGATTGACTCTAAGGGTTAAAGTAAATCTTTTGATCAGGATACATGTTTCAGCTGCATACGTGACAATCAGGAGGATGCTTTGGTTGTATACATCTCTTTTTAGCACTAGCAGAAGTTTCTCATCTTTGAAGGTTGATCTTGCCCAGCCGGAAGCTTTTCAACCGATTGTGACTCTTTGATGGATTTCTTCCTCTCCTGAGGATTTCATTGCAATTCGTTGTCCTAGGTGGATGAAGTGGTCTTCTTTCTCTGTTTCTGCATCTTTGAATTTTATTGATGTGTCTTTGTCTGTAGCATATTCGTTGTAAATGGCATTTGTATTACTCATGTTCATGTGGAAGTCAACTTTCTTTCGTTCTTTGTTCAGTCTATTCATCATCATCTGGAGCAAAAACAACGATGCCGTCCACAAATCTGAGGTAGCTAAGATAATCGCCGTCTATTCAGATTCTTTCATTCTCCCAGATTACGACTTGGAAGATCAGCTCAAGGCAGTGAGTGGAGAGATTCGGTGATCTGGTATCCCCTTGTCTTAGCCCTGGGATTTTCACTCACTCAAGGAGCACAGGAATTATTGGGCTTCAAAATGTCGAGTAAGAGCACTGTGGCCAAGCGTTTAATTGCAATAAGAATGGATCCGACAAGCTGAGTTCAAAGTCTGTCTGGGAAAGTTTCTGTTTACTTTGCACTATTTGGGAAGTTATGATTTCGTTTCTCTATCCATCTATTGTTGAAATAGGGCATGTTGGGGGGAATGAGACCACATTGGGTACTTGTTGCCTTTAAGTCTATTTATCATATTGCAAACAAACTTAGCGAGTAGTAATGTGGTATCAGGAAGCCAAGCACGGCCGTTGAAGTTGTAGCCAGCGTAAAGGTACTGCTTATTGACACGAAGTTGACAGCAAGATTATCACACTCTCTATGGGTTATCTGTGTTTGTCAACGTAAAACCTTGTTCAAAAGTCTGAATTTCAGTTTTCATCTGTTAACCATGACATTGTACTAATTGTACTAATAAAGAAGGAAAACTATTTCCTCTTTGGTCAATTAGGATCACCATAGAGAATTTGCAAGAGTATTGAAACGAAAATGTTGCAAAAAACCTCTTACAATTATTTTTGTTCAATTTTTCCCTTACATTCATTTTGTTTTTTTTGGTACTTCTGATACAACTTCCGATCCATTGCAAAAAAACTTCGATCAGTAATGATAATGAAGATTCCCATTGCGATGTAACACTTATGGCTCAGTATCTCCAAATCAGCTCCACACCGGCTGTACAATATCTCCATTACAAAATATGATGTTGCAGAGCAGCCGGAAGGTAGCCACTGTTAGAACAGACAACGTTCGAATGACAAATCAGGTGGCAGTATTGCCACTCTTTGATTATTTTCAGATTTTGAATTTGTGAATAGAGCATGTATATGGACTGAAAGGATGGCGACCTACGCTTGTTGTTTGCAGTGGCTGAAGCAATCTACTTAAAAAAAAGAAGATCTTTGGTAATTGTATGTGTAATGATTACAACACTTTTTTTTATTCGATGATGGATATCAGTCTAGAAAAGTACTTGATTATTTCCCATAACTCTTCAGTGGTTATATGGATAAGATCAAAACTCCTCATCTAGAGGAAAGAAAACCATTCTATTCTGAGAATTATCATCATCATCATCATCAGCAGCAGCATTTTGATTTTAGTGAGGAACCACATTGTGAGTCCTAATGTATAGCAGTTGTTAGACAATTGAGCTGCATGGCCCGCCTATCACCATTTGAGTTTTTCGTATGGATTTTGATAATATATATTTGATCTTATGTAATATATCGTGCTGTCTAGTTTTCTCTCGAAAATAACTGTCATTTAGGATTGCAATGAGACATAATGACCAGGAACACTTCTGAAAAGAGGTCTGCTATTTGTTTTCAATTCAACCAATACACCCAAAGATAAAAACTTTACGCCTTTCAAAATTCATATCAAGTCCACCAAATTTTAGTTGGCAAAAAAACGTTGGCACAATGCCTCTTTGTATTTTCTACATTCCATATATATATATATATATATATATATATATATATATATATATATGCATGCATGTATGTTTGTGTTTGTGTGTGTGAGTGTATCTCTCTCTCTCTCTTTCTCTCTCTCTATATATATATATACATATATGTGTATGTGTGTGTGTGTATGTGTGTGTGTGTGTGTGTGTATTTGTGTGTCCTTATTTTTGTGTCAGTGTATTTGTGGATGTGTGAGTTAAGACACCTCAGTATTGTATCGTAATGGTCGAACCGTTATTGCCTCCCCTACAAAACCATTACGCGTTATCTTTATATATATATATATATATATATATATATATATGTGTGTGTGTGTGTGTGTGTGTGTGTGTGTACATGTGTACGTATTATATCATTTCAGATATTTTTTCAAGTCTGAATAAATGCACTATTGAGTGAAAGCATACCAAGCAATTTTCGAGACATTTTCTTCCCCCTTTTTTTTTTCACTTGGAAACCAAATTTTTGACGCACCGTCTCTATATTTCCGTTGTTGAAGAAATTGAACTATATTGTTTTTTTACGACTATCGATTTACTTGTGAATGTTTCTTTTTTTTAATTCGTTTTTTTTCGTTCCATATTTGGCAGCTTTTTGACAAGTATTGGTATCTTATTCCCTGGTGTGGTGAAACGGTTGGACCAATTCGGAGAACAGAGTTCGAATCACACTGTTTGTTTTAAGTAAAAGTATAGATCAAGCTCTTTCTTATCTCTGTAGTATCACCAGACATCTAGACAATATTTAGTCACACGCATTTCACGATTTTTGACTGATAAGATAATAGGCGAAGAAGCATTCTCCCAAAATCACTTTACATTTGAGGGCTTTAACAACAAA
>OY735208.1:45335222-45422722 GCA_963457665.1 Thysanoteuthis rhombus | reverse complement strand
CGATCAAATAATGTTAAAAGACGTCAAAATACGATATAAATGATTGTTACCCTTTTTTATGCCCAGTTCCGATACTTGAACGCAGCTAAATTCTCTAAAATGTCTTGACAATAGCTAAAGATTGGCTGAGAACGCTGAAAAATAGCAAGAAATGTTGAATCTTTTGCTCAGCCAAAAGATCATGGTGTCACCTGGCCGCCCCCTCCCCCGTCGGTACCCCAGTATCAGTGGACATGAGAGAGAATAAAGGTTTATATACATTTATACTGTAAATGCACTGCTAGTGATTTTTTTCCTGAATTGAATTGCAAATAAGTTTACTGAACGAAAGTGATGTAAATGTCTTCACCATTGGAGCTCATTGGAAATCAGAGGAAAGCAAATTGGATTGTCAGTGTACATAAATCAAGTATTACTGTTGCACAGGAGAACGCTGTTATATCTATCATTAGTTTTCCCTTGCCATCAGAAAAATGAAGTAATAACTAGGTTATTTTGCAATTGCATTGTACTCTGGCAATACCAAAGACAGACTGTGTAGCATACTTTCACTTTCAGTATATTCCTGAATATTCAACTAATCTGAAGGTAAGATTAAGCATACTAAGCCTAAAACTAAAATTATGCATACCAAAACTAGGGATGAAATTAGGCATTCTTGAACAAAAAGTATATTCAAGCATCTTATGACTAAAGCATACTAAAACTAATGGTAAAATCAAGCATATTACAACTAAATGTAGAAATAAGCATAATACAACTAAAGGTTGAATTAAACATTTTACGACTAATTGGGTGATGTTTAGATTTGACTTCATTTTTCTTTGCAGAAATTTTCTTTTGTTTTACCTTTGAATTTTGACTGAAGAAAATTTATACAACTTATCGAAGATTTCCAGTTTATTCCATTCATAGTCATAATATCACAGTATCAAACAATCGAAATAGTCTTGTTCTTCTCCTTCCTTTGAAATATCAACCATCAAGGCATTTGCAGTCATTTGCAGTCATTTGTCATATGTTATCAAGTCCAAGGTAACGTCAAATTCTATTTCTGTTTAATTACGTCACTAGACGTCACTAATGGTGTGAAGTAACAGACAGCAAATCCAATAATCGTATGTGTAGATAATCAGTAGGTGCAATGATATACAGGGTCTCCCCGCTATCCAAAAGTTGAGTTTTCGTACAAATACCTTTCGTAAACTTAAATGGAGAAAAATGAAAATAGGATTTACCATTAATATATCTGAATATATATCCATAGATTTGACAGTTCCCAGACCCCCGAAAATTGCAATGATGCTATGCAAGGTTGAGCCAATGAATTTTAGGTTGTTGGTTGAACATTATTTCTGCTTATTGCCATTTCTTTTCGTGAAAATAAATTCACAGTGGCGTAAAGCAAATTTTTGAAAAGCGAGTGTTACCTGTATTAATGCAATCCTAATCATGTTTGTGCTAATGTGTGTAGTTGCTGACATTTTCCTATGATCTGATGTAAAGTACTTTTTCTCTGCTTTCTGCATTGAAAACAACGTTTATTTGCTTGTATGCTTCTTTTAGTGTAGACGTAGGCTCTTGCGTGCAGAGGGGACTCTATAAACAAGGCCCCACCCCGACTTGTGTTTTTCTCTTCCTTCCACAGTTGAATCACGGATCCATTACGGCGTCTATGAGCCTAATGCGTGTTGTGGCTCAAGAAAGGAATATATTGTATTTTGAAAAAATTCCTAACCTTTAATGTAATCATCGTTACGTAACACACGCCCGTTGGCCTGTTTCACAATAAGTTTGCGCACGAACGCTCTCCTCTGACGCCTATTCACACAACACTGATGAAAACTAAAGGCAGAATTTTAGAAAAAAAAAAAAACTTGCCTGATATGCTCAAAAAATAAATTCAATAATGCCAGAGAAAATAACTGCAATAGAAGTGGAAATAATGTTAACTTATATGAAAACGAGAACCATAAGTTCAACGATACGTCTACAACCCGTGGTAATTGTAGCGGGACGACTGCAAGGACAAAAAGCAGGTAAGCTTTCTTTGAGTGAATTGATTATAATAACTGCAAAATATAGCAATATGCAATTATTCTGTGAGAATCATTTTCAATTTGATTATCCTCGAACAAGTACTATGATGTTGAACCCTTGGTACTAATATTACCTATGACAACAACAGTTCACAAGGGAAGATAGTTATCATCCGACCACCTCACTCAATATGTCACCTTCTTTTTAAATCTATATCAAGAATCGATTTTTTTTTGTCGACGATCATGTAGAGTGCCATTTATCTATTTATATATCTTGATATTATTCTAATAATATCCCAGGCCAAATTTAAAGAATTTTTTCTGTTAAATAAAACGTGTCTTCACAGTCATACGAGCTTCAATTGGTAAAGTTTACCCCTGAAGCAACCAGTCATGTTTCACACTAGAATTGACCTTACGAGAAGCAATCCTTAATAAAGATTTCAAAAATCAATGTATTGTTATATCTTACGAGGAATTATGCTGGTGATCAGAATTAGCAGCACTCTCCACCGCTTTGATATCTGACCAGATCACCACAGCAGAGGAAAATGTTTAAGCATTTTTACCACATCCACATCTTATTATTTGATTTATATACATATATATATATATATATATATATATATATATATATATATATATATATATATATATATATATATGTGTGTGTGTGTGTGTGTGTGTGTGTGTGTCTAAGAGATTTAAATGGGTATATGGACATGTATATATATTTATAATTTTCATGTCGTGTGTAACACGGATACTCAACACATATGTTGGAAATAAGTCGAACAGTAACACTTCGATTCTTGGCAGACTGCTCAGATGCGGTTTATCCTAAACAGAGGTGCCAAGCCATATGGAACAAACCTTTCAGTTTTGGTAGATGAAAAGTAAATATCAACAAGGTTAATAGCATATAATGAAACCTAAAAAACCAAAAATACAATGCAAAGAAAAACCTTTTCCGAAAACAAAATGACATACCTCTCTTGAAAATTCAGTAAAATTGGATTTGCCGTATGTCATGTTAACGCCATTAGTGACGTCTAGTGACGTAATTTAGTAGAAATAAATTTATATTATGTTGAACTTGATAGCATATGACAAGTGCTGATCCATACGTAAATAATCTTGTCATTTATGACGGGTACAATACCAGTTGAAAAATGAATATTTACATTTTTGGTGACAAATTAAATCCCAAAAGTGAAAAAAAAAAAAAGAAGCTTTTCAGAGGGAAAAAAATTGAACGTCTTTCTAAAATCATCAAAAAAAAGTTTTCTTTCGACGATCCTATCCAACCACAAAGCTATTAAAGTGTCGGTTTATTTGACGCCACGCATGCGCAGGTGTTATCAGAAGAAGGAGCCGAAGTAAGATGTAGCAAGCAGACGACCCATCGAATGATGGATTCCTTTGACGCTGAATACAAAGCATAGACTTTCTTTAACAAAGGAAGAACCTTTGGTGTACCGACATTCTTTTATTTAATTTTTCTTATCGTTTTTATGGACATTCATAGAATCGTGAATTACGTTGTTGTCTTGAATACCTAAACATTGTCCTGAAGATCACACAAGATGAAGTCTAAAAAGTAGAGGTCGTCAGAATTCACAAGTGATTTTCCGTTTTATTCTCTTTATTGATTTATTTATCTTTTAGTTATTACTTTAACCATTAGACGATTATTTTCGCGTTTAGTTTGTACGAGTTTATCACTTTAGGAGTGTTGGCATCGTACGTTCGTGCCTTGCATTTGCAATGATAGAAACAAAAGGGTCCCTTGAGTCTCTGCGAACGACGGGGTGTGTATTCTGGGTGCCAATTAGAACGCACAAATAGAAGAGTTCGCCGAGAAAATATTTTAGGCTATTGCGTGACTAGAAAAAGATTTTTGTAAAATGTGTTCTTTCCTTTTCTCAAGTTTTATCTATTTATCTGAAGGTGTATTAACAAATAGTTGTAACGCAAATGTTGTAGAATTTACAACCGTAAGAGACTGGCTAGTAACAGGAAAAATTGTTGTCTCCCCCTAAAAAAAACGATCATTTTTTTTTAAATTCTTCTCTTTATGCTGTTTAAGACATTCGATTCGTAGTAAGGTATTGAACCGACAAAATTGTGCTCATGAAACAGCCATTTAACCTCCATTGGCAAAATTATGGGGTTAAAGCTTTCGTTTGGGTTCTTCAGTCAACAACTATCGTCTGCATTTCGATTTTACTACGGAAATGTTTGCAATTTATTCAACACAACAGAATCGATTACAGACCACGCACATTATTAATGAGTTGTTTTCACCGAACTTATACTCCATAGCTGTTTTCATTTCTTCCCGGTGACAACAATGGTATCTACAGCAATAACCATCGCAAAAATTAGAACGTTTACATGGTAACTAGGGAGACTGTTATTTTGCATGCAACCTTATTTCAACCAACAAAGACAAAAAAAAGGTCACTCGATACTGTTTCCTCACTGACCAACTATTTTCTCTCAGTCTATACCTAGAATTGCTTAAAAGCACGTTGAGAGTTATCTGGATTTTCAAATCATTTCTCTAGAGAAAAATCTAGTAACTATTCTACTAATCTCCTCCCTATGCCTGGGTTTGAATATATTTTTTCAGTTAAAAGAAAACTGTTTTTATAATAATTGAATTAACTTCCAAATCTTTGGACTAAGTAATTTGAGTATCAGTCAGAATTGAGTCCTATCCTGAAGCAGCCAGTTTTGTCATGATCTAAAGTTATGAACCGCCAATAATGTTACCTAATTCCGAATGGAAAAATTTGAAAAGAAAAAAAGAAAATTTGGATAGACTTGTGAAATAAGTCTTTATAGGTCTTTGAGGTCGAAATAATCTTTAGTGACTTATTCCTGGAGGAATAGCTTCTTCACCGTCGGGGAATACGGCTTGATTGGTATAAGAATGAATCATTGTTTTAATATGGGGTATTTTCCGATGTTGAAAACCGTCTACCAAAAGCCAACACAGTCAACAGAGATTTCCTCAGTTTTCAGTGATTCTGGCTGGCGGACTAGCTATGTAAGAGTATGTGTCACAAGAACAACTCCCACTAAAGGAGCTACAGGACTGAAGAGTCGAACAGTTATTCTCTATTATGTTAAGGAAAATGTTTTTGCTTTTTCTTTTTTAATGCTCAAACCCAAAGGAAGTTTTGCATTTGAGTTCCAATTTTCAACCTAAGTTCAAGCTATATCTGTCCCTAAATTTGTTTCCAGCTGCATCCTGGCTTGTTTCCGAAAAATTCGGCTTTTTTAGAGCTCCAACAAAAGACAAGAAGAGATGTAACGTATTCATTGATCCCTTTTCTCCAATAATTAATCACCCCAAACGACATACTGTCAAGAAACGTCGGCATTGTGAAGCCTTCTAAAGAGTTTGCTAACCAGACTTGTACTGATTACGTTTTGTTTCAGATTTCCTTTACGTTCTTGTTTGTTTTAGTTTTTTCAGAAATTAATCTATAAACGTCTTTTTAAGGTTTTCAACTGATCATATAAAGTATAGTTGGGCCACTTCGTCAAATAATTTTGTATTTTGTGATAAAAGCTTACCAATCGGTTAATTTATAGCTGAAAGAAAATTGGGGTATTGAGCCATAAGGAATATTCAAAATGTCACCCATAGGAGCCATTTCAAAATGGCTACCAGTGACAACCAATATCCCAATCAGCAAATAATTCAATATTATATTGAAGACATGATTAGTAGGATTTATTCACTATACATACTGTGTGGGAATTGTCGTTAGAAAAATTCATCCAATTCATTGAGAATTCAAGATTGCTGTCACGACTTGCATAAAGATTTTAATGACAGTAATATCAGATATGAGTGATACAGGTGTTAAATCATACTTTTTTATGGTGCACAATTCAAATTTTGAACTTTAAGGACCTGAAGCTTCTTTCTGCCCAACAATTCAAGATGATCATCTGGTGTTGGGTCAGATGCTGGAATCAGCTCCTGATATGAATTCTATTAAATGATTTTAAAAAGAAAGAAGCTAAAATGAACTCGTCACACCGCTGTAACGATTTTTTCTTTCAAATGTTGGGTCGGAGATCAGCGAAATTAGAGTATATCGTCCCAGACGAAGAACCAGGAAAAGCACACTGTTCATTATTACAGTGGGCATATTGACTCAGATTTGGAGACGAAGAAGTAAGATAATGAATAAAATTAGCTCCACAATCATTGTTTTTGTTTTTTTTTTCATTGAGGCGACTCCCATGAAAGACAGGCTCTTATTGTTGGATGCAAATTTCAGTATTACTGGAAGCTTCCCCATCATTTCTAATTTCGCGTTATTCACTGTAGCGGACAAAGAACGAACCAACCAAGTGTTGTGCTAAAAAGGAATTGGAGTAAGAGTGAGGAGAACTATCAACGAAATAAAACTGATGAAAATATTTAATCTATATTATTACTATCCAATTCCTGTGAGATTGTTTGAGATTTTGTTGTCCTGGGACAAGAAAAGGTACATCGAAGCACCTTTTTCATTAGCGCAATACCGTTAAATATTCTAATTATAAAAATGAAGCAATTCCAGTCCATGGTTCCACCAGGAATTAATTTAAGTATGAAGTGACAGAAAGTGTTTGTCCAAAAAAGATGACTCCAGGCCCAGTATCTGCTGACTGTCGTTTTCATGAGAAAATATTAGGAATAAGCAAATAATTATATGAATTCTTCAATTTGGAAATGACTTGGCATCTAGCTTAAAACCGCTAAGAACAGCTTTCAGATGTTTCTAAAAAAAGATAAACAAGTTTGGAATGATGAAACAAGAAGCAGAAGTTCAATAAAGCGTTCGATATAAACTTTAAACGCCTTATTTACCAGATTGCAAGAGCCTGAGTAGAAGACATATTTAGGTAAGAAACGTCCCATCAAAGAACAATTTTCTTGCTAGTTTCAAGTACATCTGACTTGAAATTGTTGATTAAATTGTATTTATAACAAAGCTTAAACACCATTGTTGCTAGAGTAGGTAACCCTGAGTAGAGGTAATTTCCAGGTGAGAAGCATCTTAACAAGGGATACCTTTTTAACTAGTTTTAAGTATATTTGACTTAAAAGAGCAGAGAAACAACACAGGGACACACAGACTTATCCTTGGGCAGACAAAGCCTCTTTTAGTGAGACACTCCTAAAAATTCATCAAGCCAGGGTTTACAAAGATCTGAAAATCATTCATAATCAGATCAAAGTACATAGCAATAGTGAGAATTAGGAAAGATTAATGTTATTTTTCGAAAATTTCTTTTTGAAATACTGTCCTAATATTTGTTGTTTTATAAGGCCATATTTTGATCAATATATATTCTTCGAATTTCGATCGGGGTATACAGCGTGTAGGTGGTGCAGGGCCCGATTAAGCTGGAGTGGGACCTATAGCAGAAGTTATAAAAGGGCTCAAAATTTTATAAAGATACATGAATATTGAAGAACATACTTCTCTTTTACTTCCTTAGTAAAATGATTATACTTATGTTAATTGCTATACAGCCCGATAATACAACAAATATGTCTGACATTTCAGTATTAGTATATATTTTGTATTGATCTTTGTGTAGTGGTGATGAGTTCAGGTTCAGATACTTTTGTATTTATGCATCTCATAGCCATAAATACCACGCTCGAATTAAATACTTTTTTAAACATTGACTCTAATCAAAGGGAATACTTGGTTAAAATCACTAACCTTAACCGCTCAATCGTTCTTAAAAAAATAATGTATTAGAGCGAGTGTTGAGCTACTAAATATAGCGTGAGGTACTGAAAGAGCAGGTCTTTTGCATGTGCTACTTTTGCTGCATAGTTGATTTGTCACCATCCAGCAGGTTTTAGATTTGTTAAATACGTCTGGCTTTTCTTCTCTTTTAACTGTTTAACTAGCGAACAAAATGCCAAGATTTCCTATCACTTGCGTTAAAATGAGAATGTTTAATCTTGGAGGAGAGCTCTTCATTCTCATTGAGGAATCAACCTTTTTATCACACCCTGTATGGAGTAAGGTTTATAAGTGTATGGTGCATTAACCATAGATATCGCATGATTCTTGGTTTGGGTCCCGATACAAGATGTTTTAACTTATAAAATTACTTCCCTGTATACTACACCGATTACAATACAGTGTTGCCTGAGTTAGGAAAGTAATTCTATCAGATAATACCATGTATCAGGTTCATCACAAAGCTTTAGTTCTTGCACTAAAAACTCATTAATGTCTCCCCTGAAAGGGGTCAACACAAGAACGACTCCTTAATTAGAATGGATGGAGCTTTTATTAACTGATGCGTTCTCGCATCGCAGCTATTGACGTGAGATTTTAACATGTAGTCATATTACTACGTTAGATTGCAGTCTCCTTGTCGACGATATCATAATAAGAACACAAATCACGTGCCCGAGATGAGGATATGGAGAGGGGGCTTCCTTTCTCGATGAATAGCGAGAGCCAACTTTAGCCGACGGATAAATAGCGCGATCGGAAATAAAGTGTAAGCCTGGTTGAAAATCGAGTAACACATTAATCATACAATAAGTAGTCAAAATTAATAAAGGCGTTTTTTTTTTGTTTTTTTCAATCATGCGATTTATTCATTGCTATAGAAGCAAAACTACCGAAAGTGATAGATGTGTGAATATAACGAAAAATTAAGACGGTTGAAAATTAGTAGTTAATATTATTTTTTTAAAGAAGGCATATAACTTGATTTATTGAATTGTTCTTTCTTTGAACTGTTGAGGAGACCTTGGTCAGTTTACTCTCTGAAGGTCAAACACTCCTTCGCTTTATTTTTCATAATTCATGACTATTGTGTCTTTTGCCTTTAGTGTCGGTGCCGTACAAACAAGGGTCCCTTCCTCTGAGCTGCTTTTTTTTTTTCAGAAAATCTCTTCCTTTATTGGGCTAAAAATCCTGGTCAACTCATCAACGGGTATGCCTTTTGTGTGTGTATATATATATATATATATATATATATATATATATATATATATATATATATATATATATATATATATATATATATATAGGTTCGTTTGTGCATATGCATGTGTGTATATGCACTTGTGTGTGTGTGTCTGTCTGTCTGTCTGTCTGTCTGTCTGTCTGATAATTGTAAGGACATTTTGGGGGGGAACATATTTTTTCCGGTACCGGAAATAACCGAGTAGCAAAACGAACAACCAAGTAAGTAAGTAAATAAAAGAAAAAAAGTGTCGTACTGGGTTTTTTTTATACTGATTTATGCTGCCGGTCTTTTGATTCGCTATTCCAGTGCTGAACGAAATATGTTTCCAAGTAAAATGTCTCAAACATTATCACATTCTGTCAGTTATAAACTGTCTAATGTACTCATATATATATATATATATATATATATATATATATATATATATATATATATATATATATATATATATATATATATATATATATATATATATATATATATATATATATATACGATTATAAATTGCGTTATATCATGTAGAAACTTATTCAAAATGATTTCCCATCGTTACACAGTTAATGTATCACTTGCTCGGACACAACATAAATAGAATAAACAATTAAAGGGAATGGGGTTGCTGTAGGAGTAAAACCTTTCACCTGTGGGGTAACTGCTTCAGCATAATCCCTTTGAAGGGGGATCACAATAGTAGAGGTAGATGTGCGCTGACTGTAGGAGTCTGCACTACTTCAGAAAAAAATTACCCACTAGTGGGGCAGCTCGTGCAAATTGTAGTCCATCTCCGAGTTACATTCTTCGTTTGAAATGAAAGACTATAATGTTGGCAATTGGAACAACAGGAATATTGGAGTGAATAGTTGTATAGGGATGTACGTACTCTTATCAGCATATTTAATTCTGTCTAACGTTCTTTAAATAAGTTCCAAATTAGGTCTAGTTGTAGACTTCCCCTGGCCTTTTCAAACACGACAATCCAATGTTAATCTTGCATACCTAGCAGACTATATATATATATATAAGAATTAATTTTCGAATCTCCTTCAATTCATAGAGCAGTAACACTATTCTCATGAGATAGTCTTCCACTGAAATACTGTATTGAGAACTTCTTTTTTAATTATAGCCCATTCCTATTTGAGTTTTTCAATGAATTCAATGACATTTTGGAATTCTGCTTTCTCTTGATATATTGTGCTGTCTTATGATTCCTCGATCAAAGTTGAGCGCCTATCTATTGGCACTCCAACGGTGAACGAAATATTACACAAGGTCAAGCTCAACGTGGGAAAGAAGAGCACCCCATGAAAGATAGCTCCAGCTGATGCAATCGAGGTCGCTAAAGCAACCATGGTTTCTAAAGCAACTGAGGTCGCAAAAGCGTCAGGACGAGCCCGACCTGTCCCTCTGAGTGTTATGGGAAGGGGCTTATCCGGGGCGAGCTGCCTGCCTGCAGCTGGGCCAAGTAATAGATAGAGAACCCAGAGACGAAAATAAGAACTATAGAAAAGTGATTGAAAATATATAAGAAAACAGACTTCATATATATATATGTATATCTAAATAGATACAAGATGAAGATTTGAAAAGTGTAAGACACAGAGATATGATGTAACAAAATCTTTTTTTTTTGTGTGTGTGTGTGTGTGTGTGTGTGTGTGAGTGTGTGTACATATATAAAAATAAACAAAGGAAACATTCAGAGATATTCATCATCATGAGGGCAGATGATGCATTACGACGGTAGCAAGCCATCTTTTTCAGAGAAAAACTTTTTGCTGCTTACATTTTTGCAAGTTGAGCAATGAAATAAGGATATTCCCGTTTTGTTTGTGATCAGTAGGGTTGTGAAGGGTGATGTTCATGGCCTGCCTCTGCGACTCTGATTATCAGGCTCGTCCGTGACGGGAAGAGTCAGTGAGAGGTGAAAATGGTCAGTTTTTAGGGGAAGTTACTTGGACCATTGTGTTTTTTTTAATGGAGTGATTATGTCTTGGATTTAACAGATAAGTGTTGACATATATGAGATAGCAAGGAGTTTGAATGCGTTGTTTTCAATATTTTGGTTTAATGTTTGGTGAGATTTTTCTCTCCAAACTGGTGGTATGTGTGTTCTTATACTCTTTCTCAAAAAATCTGTTCGAAGTTAGCCGATCCCTTGTACGTTAATATATATATATATATATATATTAGAAGTCTTTACAGCCTTCAACATTGAACTTGTTAAAAACTTTTTTATGTCACTAACATGGCACCAGAGCAATGTTGATAAAACACCACCACCTTTGAAGCTGTGGTTTTGATATATACCTTATATATTATATATGGATGCTATTTTATACTACACATCCTTCATTTATTAACAGTGATTACTTATGTAAGTTACCTAGAAAACAAAAGTTATTATAACAGCAGATGTGACTCGTCATTCTTGTGTCTGCTGTTGATTCTGTTGTGTCAGTTTAATCTCAGACAACATGCAAACCAGCTTATGAAACCATATTCACGAATACTAATAACACAGAAAAAATTGTGTTGATTTTATTCCAATATATCCAACCAGAGAGTTTGGCAGTATATATATATATATATATGTATATATATATATATATATATATATATATATATATATATATATATATATAAATATATATATATATATAAATTCAGACAATGACTGATTCATATATATTTATATTCATATATATATATATATATATATATATATATATATATATATATATATATATATATATATATAAATTCAGACAATGTCTGATTCAATAATTTGACAATTTTGAAAAACGACCAAATCATAAATTTTGCATATGATTCATACATCCGGTTCTATATGAAGACTTATAATTTGGTCATTTTTTCAAAATTGCCAAATTATTAAATAACACACACACACACACATATATATATATATATATATATATATATTTATATACATATGTACTTTTGTCTGTTTATTCGTAAGTGTGCATATATATATATATATATATATATATATATATATATATATATATATATATATATATATACATGATGTTCTACCTTTGTAGGAACACTCTCTCAATCGATACTCACGGTTTTACACGGTGAACATGTGCCGATCGTTCTAGACAGTGTAAATAGATAAGTAATAAAGAAATGGCCCCTGCAGGGATCGATCCCTCGTTCAAATTGAGTTTCTTTCAGTTTCCAATCTGATTGTTGCAGTTATTTACTTGCTTGGTCTATTTTCAAATCCGTAATGTTCAATTTTGTTGCCGTATTGTTCCAATTGTTTGCCCTGCATTTAAATTTTCGCCAGGAAACTTATAATTAATACGATGGATTAGAGAAAAGTATCCGAAAAGAGCTTCACTAGTTTTCACTCGATCAAGAGAAAAATAAGTGATCAAGAGTTATTTTAATGGACGATTGTTATTCTAATCAGATCACTGTAGCGACACGAATTGCTTACAAACAAGCCAAGTAGGAAACAGAGTCTTCTCCCTTTGAGTGTCTGTTTGTCCGTATGTGTCCCCTAGCGTTCTTGGTCATATTTTGAGGGCCCAAACCTAGATGAATCGGATGAGTATACCACTGAGCAATATTCAAAGAAAACTTTTTTCTTCTGTTTTCTCACTCTAAAAAGTGCATTTCTGCGTCTTGCTCTATAGATAATTTTCGATAGATGATCTATTCTTCCAGATAACTTGAAGTCATTTTTGTTAAATATCTTTTCTCTTAGATGAATTAATATAAATAATCTATTTATCTAAATAACCTTAGGTGATTTTTATTGGAAATACGTATTTTAGATAATTTTAGATGAATAATCTATTTTTCTAAATAACTTAAGGTGATTTTTGTTAAAGATTTGTTCTTTTCGATAATTTCAGATAATATTTTAGATAATTAGTTCAGGCACACGCCCGCGATATGGTGATTCATTTATGCAAGATACAGATAACTTTCTATAAATCAAAAAGCATGACAGGCCTTGAGTGTTGCTTTTTTTCATCCATAGCCAACTTTAGAATAAAGAAACAAATGTCCGCTAATCTTTTTTCAATTTGTTGAAATGGACGATGTGAGTGATAGATTGTCACAATGAAACCAAAGAGAGACTTTGAGGAAGAAGTTGTTTGAAACTAAATCCTCGTAATGCCACCTCACAAGAGCGATTGGGGAGCGTACTGGTTACTAGTATAAATGATGCAATTGAGGATCCAGATTTTGATTAATACTCCGGTTGTTTTTACCCTCTTCGCACTTGTGCCTCAGGAAGAGGCATGTAACCACTTCTCCCTGCGCTATGTCAAATGGCCAAATATCTTTGCTGCAATGTTTTGGTATTGGCATTCCATGATGGTTGACTGAAAAAAAAGTAAATGGAGAATCACTGTGGCAAATCATTATCAAATGACTTACAGATCGACTCAGGCAAAAGCACAAAAAAGTGGTAACTTCATTGCCAATCTTCACAGAGAGTAATTAACAAGTTTATTCTATGTTGTCCCTGTTATAATTTGGTTGTTGGTATTCAAACCATACAACTGCGTTATAACCAAGCTGCAATAACTAAAAGTGGGTTTAGATGATATCTAAGGGTGGATGATCGGTGAAAGATGGCAAATAACGTATTCTATATAATAACTAATTGAGGTTTGAACAAATAAATGAACACATTATTCAATATTTTTTAAATGAAATAGCTTCAATATATTACCAAGTATAACAGATATTTAAAAACACGATAATTGCATTTTTGAATTACGCTATAACAAACTGCATTATATCAGTAACGCCTGTAATGTTGAGATTACGTTTGAGTTATAAGATTTTTTTTATAGTTGACCTGGTTGCTTTCTCATCTTGCACGGCTCATGAGGTGATGATTTTTGTATCCGTTTTTCGAATGATCCATTGAAATCCTGTCATTGTTAGTAGAGATTTTGTGTTGTTTTTTTTTACAGATATCGGTGCTAACCCGACCCCTGCACAGTTCTAATGACTAAATTCTGAAGTGCTCGAAATGCTCAGCTAATTATACGTAGTTTATGGATGAAGGAAAAATGGACATTACTGCAAAGTTTAAGAAACTGCCGAAGCCAGAGTTTGAACTCTGTTCGTTAATTCCAATCCCTGTGTTCTCAACTGCAAGGCCACGTACACCTCCGTTATTACTTTCTTTTGAGGTTTTCTTTCCGTTTTTCCTGCTCACTTGTATGTTTCTTTCGTGCGTGAAAACGACCATGTTTGTATCGAAGTTCTGTAATCAATTATTTTTTCAGTCATCATTCAATAGGGATGGTGTATTACTAACCAAATAGCAATTAACATTTTTTCTAATTTCTAGCCAGAATCATCACGTTCTGTTTCGCTATGTTTTTTTAATAAGCAATGATCTAATGCGTTTCCTAATCTTTAATGACAACTTTTGCCATTTTACCAATTAGTTTTTCGAGCCGTGTTTCCCTCCGTCGAAAAAATATTTCATCAGAAAGTTGGTTCGGAATAATCAAAAAATTTTTAAATGGGGCTCTCCAAAAACTCAGGAAAAAAATATTTGATTAAGAAGAAGCGAGCAATCCTCAGAAAAGCGAGAATTGATATCTTTTTGAGACAAATTCAAGTAAAAATAATGTACAAAAAATACATTGTGTTAACGCGTGACTTTTTACGTAATTTACTCCTCACAAAAAAACAAAAAACAAATCCAAAATGAGAACCCTTACAGCAAATGCTAACAATAAACTGAAGCTGGTTGTATAATTAATGGGTACGTGTCTGTCTCCGCTTCTTCTCGTTCAGAAGCGAGAGAAAAAAGATAACTACTCTTGCGTGTTGTGTTCGTCTTGATTCCGATACCTGAATTTTGTTATTTTTCAACGTTTTTTTTTACGGACATTTTTTAATTAGAAAATTACACTACGAAGTCTTCTTGCAAACATTTATTCAAAGCATTATTAAAACAATGAGAAATTATCTGTAGTCACTACAATCAAACAGCCTCATTTATACGGTCAAAGTCAAGAAAATTTACGACCATGATGTTGAAAACCAACCACTGAAGTGATAGTAAAACTGCTTACTTGGTCACCAGCGGCAGCAGCAGTAGTCATCTATATTCTCTCCTCTGACAGAAGCCTCTTTTCCATAGTCTGCCAGTGTTTTCACTTTTGAGCGCCCCGGTGCCAAAACGTTCAGAACTTGCCGAGATCATCTCGCCATCTCATCTTTTTTTCTGGCCTCAATATCACAAAAATAATCTCGAAGGATCCATATTGTGAGTCGCTATGGCCAACGGCTGTCTATTAGCTGCGCAGCCAGTGATGGAAACTGGTCTTGCGACCTAGGTATACGATGAGGCAGGGTTTTATGAACAAAGTATACGGTAAGGCTTTAATCAGCAGACTTTGATCTTACAAAAGAAACATCTGGAAATCTAGATCTAGATACGCCCCATACCTTCGGATACCCCCATTCCCAAACATGCCCACAATACGGTCTACCCGTTGCCATTTATATTTGTTCATGGCTTTTTTTGTCTATATCTGACTACTGTTCTCTTCTGTTATATTGTGCTGTTTTGTGAGGCATATTTACAAATCGACATTTTTCTTTTTTCTGACAAATATCATTCCCCGCCTGGTAATTAAGTGGTTATAAAACCTATGTAATTCCATGCGTGTATTTAGCTAGCTTTGTAAAGACAGACACGGCTTCTCCCACGCTTTTTTCTCTTGTAATAGCTCTGTAGTAGGCTAGAATTCAGTTTTCCTTTGTTGTTATATTCGGGTACATCCCAGAGCATAAACAAGCGCACTATGGCTTTGCAAAAATTTAAGATTTTATTTTAATACATGCACGCATTATTTACCTATCTATTTCATACTATTTATCCATCCATCTCTCCCTGTCCTTTCGAATTTATCCACCATCATGTTCATCTCTTTTCTATCTCTATATCTTTCTCTCTCCGTATATGATATTTTTTAATGGAAGCAGTGGGAAAAATATTTAATTGAAGATATTGTAGTGTCGTTAGGCTTTTATTGTTGCTAAAATTATGGTGCATCATGGTTGATTCATGCACTTGAGGCGGACAACTCATACTTTGATATACGCCCAATGAGGATATCAGTTGTTTTGAGTTATTTTCACGTCATCAGGTGTTGTGCTAGACGTCCCCCGTTATAACGTGGGTGTTTGCATTCAAAGAAGCCAACCGAGTAATAACAGAGCAGCGATAAACAAAGTCACTAACATACCTACTTCAGGGCTAGATATACCTTTGGTTATATCAAGCCCATTTCGAGCCAGAGTAATACATATGCAGGTCCTCAATCCAATTGCATAATATTGCAGATAGTATCATAACTTACTGCGTGATATGAGTACAATTTCTTTTGCTTATGCACGTTAGATTATTTTCCAATTACAAGGTGTCTGTTTGAGATGAACTGAATGGGGGCAATAAAGTTGGTCTTCACATGAATCTCAGCAACTACATCTACCGAGGAAAACGTATCTCCATTGAATCTTCAAAAGGAGAAGGAATCAAGCGAAGAATCACTCTAAATTGGCAAGCTTTTGTTAGAGCGAAACCAATAAAAACCCATGGTTCTGAAAATAATATTCTACAACAAATGCATCATCCTGATAGTCACATATGGGGCTGAAACATGGAGCTCAACCAAAAGATCAGAATCCTGGCACATTATTTTGATAATGCTACTTGCATGCTGACAAACATCAAGTCGATTTCTCCATTCTGATTTCAACAATGCATAAAAAACCCGTTTTGTATAAATAGCTTCTTTGTGTAAGGAACCATTACTTCAACTGCAAAGAAATAGCAAGATTCAATACTAATATGTTTGCATATTTTTTTTAATGATAACCTTAAAATTTTTCTCCCATACGCCCAAACTTAAAAACCCATGCCCTGAAGGGTCCTAAAGCTTTATAACATCTTTCACAAAACCCACCATTCGGGGGGATTTATTGCCTATTGTAGTCGGAACTGGGTTCTTTGAGTATGTGTCTTCCTGACAAATATCAGTTGTTGACTTTTGGGGTTTTTTTTATCATTTTTTTGCATTTCTTTTATTCATTTAGTTTATCGTTGCGAAACCTCCAAAGTTCCTTCAGCTTATTGTTATATATTTTCGAAACTAACTTTATCGAACAAAACATCACCTGTTGTGCAGGCAATAGTATTTTTTTCATTAGGAGAAATCTATAAAGACTGGAATTCATAGTGATCAGGTGGTGCAATATCTGGCAAATATGTCAGAAGAGTAAGAATTCCCTAGCAAACTGTAATGATATTTTTTCTGATTACCAAAGAAATATGTAGTTTAATGTTATCCTGACTGAAAATGAAGCCTTTTCTCTTAGCTAATTCCGAAAGCTCTTCGTCCATGGTGGCTTAATTGGTCTAATGTGAAACAATAAACTTCAGGAATGGTTCATGATAAAGGACTGCCTTCTAATCATACTATATAAACAGCATAATCCTTTGATAATATAGACTATGCTTTTGATACATGCGATTCTATGCGGTTTTATAAATTATCCAGTTTCCGTTGCTAATTACAAATTGTTTAAGAAACAAATCATTTGAATAACATTTAGTTGGTTACTCTGTTCAACGTACGTGAAAATCACACATCAAAGTGACTGATATAAAAATGGAGCCATTGATTTTCAACGCTTGATTTTGATATTTTCAGTACGGCCATTCCCAGCGATTTGTAATTGTGATTATTCCCACGTAATGTTTTGATATGATTGCTATCAACTTCAACTTGTACACCTGCCGATGGAGCATTGTTCTATGATAAATCAACATCCTAAACCACTTCTGACACGTTCTATTTTACACATTACCTTTTACATAAATTGATATAAATTCTCTTGTTCTGTGTGTGGGTCATATTTGTAAGTTTCTGTCAATAAAAAAGCTTAATATGCCGAAAAATGATGATTTTCTTCTTCCATCTGAGTGTACAAAAAAACAATACGCTATTTTTTTTCAAAGATGCGTATTGTTATGACAGCTGTCATAATACAATCTAAAGCGATTATTTAGAAGGAAGTTAGTTTAAACTAAACGTTCTTAACAGAGTTTTTTTTTATTTTAATTGGCTTACTCAATATTTACACATTATCTTCTCTTCTAAGAAGATTCATGAAAATGTTTATCAAACTCCAATTGAAGTCGGAGGCTTGTGTTGACTATGTTTTTCCACCGTGACAACAACAAGACGAACCCCTTTACCTAATTTAAGGGCCTTTGCTCTTCACTGTGTGTCTGCCCAATCACATCAAGCCAAACTGATTTATAGAAATTATCATTTCCAAGCAGTTATTTGAAATTGCTACTGAATTATTGGTTGGGGGTTCTCTTACCAACTAAGCCACACTTGCTAATTTCGAAAGATCCACGGTACGAATAAAGAAGAAAATAGGAGTAGGGGCGGAATCCAACTTTGCAACAAACAGCCTTGTTCCTTCATTCTTTTCTTTTCTGTCCTTTCAGTTCTATTAATTTCAAACTCTCCCATTTTACTTTGTTGCCAAATCCCTTTCATTTCCGTCTCTTTTTTACTCATGCATCCTTCTGATTGAATATTCATTTATTTGAATGTTCATTTATTTGTTCATAACTCTTCTCAACTTAATTCCTTAATTATTAGGATAATGAGAGATCTTCCCGGGCGAAAGTATCCAGTTCAATCACTGTTGCGAGATTTAGGTTATTCATTTGATCTGACGGTCATATCTTTGTCTGTATCTATATATCTATCTATTTGCGCGGACTTTGACCAGCTATCCCAATTCAATGTACAAACCTGAATATGTTTTTTTTTATGATTATTATTCTCCAAAATAGGTTTTTATTGCTAGGGGGTAAGGGCTATATGCCATATACGTTCATGCAAAATTGGTTACTGTCTTCTGCATTTTTGTGTTATCATTTTTTCAATTGGACATTTTTTCTGTTATCACTGCCCAACAAAATGTGAATGCAATGGCATATACATCAATCACCCTTTTTTCCAATTAATTACGAAAAACACATCATATATGAGAAGTGGTGATTCATAATTTCCCTTGAAATGCTAGTTTTATCATGGGCCAACATTCAGGTAAATTATAATTTTCCATCACAGAAGAACGATCTCAATTAAGAAAGGATTGATTTTTCAAGTTTTTTTGTTTCTTTGAATCGTTGGGGCTGCCGTCCTAATCATTGTTGAAATTTTATTCGATAAATCTGGGTTTTTAAGAGCATTTGGCCATGAACTGATTCGTTTTAACTTTGATGCAGTAGTATATTTCATCAATTCAAAATTATGGAGTGCTCTTCAGTATTGCCATGTTTTTTAAACAATCATCCGTATTTTTTTTAAATTTATCTTAATTTACCATAATCTAATCTTGATCTAATTATTCTTATCAAATTCATCCTAATTTGATTTACCTTAATTTCACAGTCGCCTCTTATGATCACAACCCCAATTCTCTGGTCGTTAATGCAAAGTTCACATAAGAAGCAATGAGAAAATTAGGCTAAATGGAGGAAGTATTAATTAATTTTTTTTGAATAGTGCTGCTATTTTACAACGATTCATTTAGTATATAATCGATCAGCATTTGACAATTACAGGCCATTTTTCGAACGCATCTTTAGACAGAAACGTTCCCAACTATCTGGCAAACATGGTCCAGACAACGGCTGTTGAATGGAACCAAGCAATCAATAGTTTGTAGATTGTAAGTTGGACACATGTGCCACACGTGGGAAAAATTTGCCCTATCATCGTACGCTGAGTCGTATTTGTGTATAGGGACAAACGCTGTCATGCGACAAAATCTCCTTGCGATTATTTTGCCCAGAGAAAGTCATCTTCCATTCTTATACATCATTCAACACGTTCCAGACTCCTAAGACCAATACATCACGATTTTTCTACGACTACGGGAATATGTATGCCTGATAACTCTTTTTCAAAGCCTGTTATGTCACATATGCGCCATGAAATATAAAGAAAATTTACCTGGCTTTTACGACTGCAGATACACATAGGGATCATAATAATATTGAACAAACGCTGAAATTACTTTTAATCCATCATCACCAGCCTTTCAGCGTCTACTGTTGAACATAGACCTTCCCCGGGATACGCCAGATCTCTCTATCATAAGCATTGCTGAACCAATACCTTCTAAATTTGTCTATTTCATCCCATTATCTCATATTTTGCCGCTCAGAGTTTTGCATATGGTCTCTGAGGATCCATGTTGTTTGTCGTAATCTCCAACGGTCCTCAAACATTCTTGCAACATGACCAGCCCATTGTTATTTGAGTTTTCTAATTGATTTTATGATATTTCTTTAATAGATTCCGCTGCTTTGTGATCTCTCCATCTGATGTTGTACATCATTCTGCCACACACACCTTGCATGGTTCTCAGTTTGGGGGTCAGTCTTTTTGTTAGGTTCATGCCTGAAAAGAAAAGACGTGAAGGCAACGTGTGTAATGATTATGTGTCTTCTTTTATACGTCCTGGAATGCATGTTTAATGGGACAAATGTATCCCATCATGAGTTTGGTTCTTGGGAATATGAAAAACCTGACTAAATAGAAAAATGTTTTTTTGAGCCATTAGAAAAGAATTTACAGCTGCTCCCTTAATTGAATTAGTTCTCGGGTGGTTAAAGGAAGTTTTTTTTTTTGAATAAGGAAACATGAAAAAAAGCATTGTGAATGCCTATAACTCTGTGTGCTTCAGAAAAATAATTCTATGTCAAATCAATATGAATTTAGAAAATACTGATTCATACAAGATACCTAACACTCATGGCCTGTTACTATACAGAGCAAATCTATAAAAAAAAATTCCAATTTTCACCTGATGCACCACATTTGTGGCCCTCAGTTGAATTAAGCTAAAATCTATTTTCTTTCTTTCTTCTTCTTCTTTTTCTTGCTATTATTATCAAAACAAGGAAACGTTATTCTCAAACTTGGGAATATTATGGGACCAGGTAATTTCTCGATTCTATAAATGTTTTCTGAAAGATAACACATTATATTAGAAACTCCCAGAGCTGATGGCACAATCATCCAGAAAAAAAGAGAGAAAAAAACTCTGACAAGCTGAATAAAAACTTTTGGGGAGAAAAAAAAACAGAGGACTCAAATGAGGTGCCAAGAATTACAATCCAACTTCAGAGCCAACTATAAATTAACTCTGAATAAAAACAAAACCAGGCACAATTAGCTCGCTGGCAGGACGACTGTTTTTGTTAGACACATTGGATTCTAGTATGCCAAAAAATTATCGACAAATATCTCAGAGTTACGTTTTTATATAGACTCTTTTGAACTCGGATTATAATAAGATTAATAGAATCTAATGTATTTAGTGAAGAAGACGGGACTGAATAACTTAAGATAAAAGAAAAAATAACACATTCGAAATGCGTAATGGGAATAAGAATTTTTGCACGGACAGGCACATCCACAAACGTAAGATGATACATAAACAATGCACACACAAAATACACACACAAATATGCATACATACACACACACACACACACACATATATATATATATATATATATATATATATATATATATATATATATATATATTAGAAATCATCAACCAAAACTGTCAACGTAGCCTTCTTCAGTTTTTAAGTGGGTCTGTCTGTCTGACTATGCTTGTGTTGTACGTACAGGCAACACCAATGAAGCTACATGGATGAAATTTCAAGCATTCACTCCTTATGTCTTGATAAATATTCTTTATTGTTCTTTGAACCAACCTCTGGATAGGTTTAATGGGTGGGGCATAGTTTGCAATGTAATTTTTTGTTGAATTTCTTCCTTAGCTTGTGTCCAGCAGTATTTATATTTTTTTCTTGCTCTGATTGTTTGTTTTTCAATTTGTTTTTTTAGTAACCAATGCCAAAGAAGGCAATCTTAAATTGATCACCTTCAATTTGGCATGCTGCCAAAAGACATCAGTTGCTTGACAGTTTCTATTGAATAATTAACCAAACCTGTTATATAAACTTTCAGGACGCTTGCACTTCTACGGGAAATTCGATATAGTTTTCACCGTAAAAATCTTACGTCAATCAAATTCTTAAGCCAATTTGGATTGTTTATTTTTATTTAGTGTTCGGGGTAAAACTTCAAAATTTATAATGGAAGTAAATTGAATCATATTAAAAGCCAAGCAAGCCACTTATTTAACATTCATGTCTTATCGTTGGAATGCAGGTTTCGCCCCTTATCCGAAAGTAAAGCATTCCAACAGAAACATTTCGTAAGCCGAACTTACCTACAGCGAAGACGTAAATCCTTTTTTTTTTACTTGAAAACTTCTTCGAGCGTTTCCAGACCAAAAATGATAATGACCGTATGTTTGATTGTGTAAATAGACATTTATGTAGGGCGTCGTACATGGAACTGGGGTATGGGGGAGAGAGAGGGAGGGAGAAAGTACTTGCTAGAACTCTAATGGTTCGATGCCAAACGAAAGCCAAAATCAGTTTTTCACTTATTGCTTTTTCAAAAGTGGGATAGAGTCGTAAATCCAATTTTCGTTAAGCGAAGGATACCTGTATAAAACAATTGTTTCTGAGTAAACAGAGAATAATGAGATGGTTGCAACCATGAAATGGCATTTTCCTACCGAAGTGAAGCGAATATTTTGTTTTATGGCATAGAATATCCCTCTGTGCAAATCATTATTTTTAAGAGGCCTGAAAGTCAAACCATAGAGGGTTCGTTTTATCATTCTGAAGATCCAGCGAGCAATGTGTTATCAAATTTATTTCTAAATTTCTATACGGGAATGCATCTGAGAGCGCCTGAAAATACCTAGAAAACATCCCTATTATCAATTCTCTCTCTCTCTCTCTCTCTCTCTCTCTATATATATATATATATATATATATATATATATATATATATATATATACATGTATATATGTATATATATATATATGTATATATATGTATGTATATATATATGTGTGTGTGTGTATATATATATATATATATGTATATATGTGTGTGTGTGTATATATATATATATGTGTGTGTACATATATATATATATATTTATATATATATATATATATTTATATATATATATATATATTATATATATATATATATATATATATATATATATATATATATATATATATATATATATATATATATATATATATCAAACTAGGGGAATCAATTACGTATTATTCATGAATTAGATATGACTTTAAAGTCTGGCATTTATTTTATTAGAATTTAGCTCGAAGTACCCGCCAATACGGAATCAGGGGTGGAAAATATGGAGCATATGATTAAAGTAATGGGTTCATATCTTACCCCCTTTATGGCTGGCAGATAAAATGTGATCCTTTTTTAGAAAGAGGTAACAATTTAGAATCGTTTAGAATTCGTTTCATTCGCATCTGTTAAGGACAGGTATCCCAATATTTGAATAGCAAATGATAAATGCAAGAAGATTTTTATAACTAGTATTTATGATCAATTCAATTGGATTTGGTCAAGAATCGGTTGAGCTTAGTTTACATTGTAGTTCCTTTATTGCCTTTTACAAAACACGGTATCCATGCTAAACACAAAATTTTACCCTTATCGAATAAAATGCAGTGGATGTAAAACAAATATTGAAAGATGAAATAAGAATTTTGACTTTCTTCATCATTTTCACCATCGGTCTTTCAACGCCCGTCGTTGGACATAGACCTTCCCGGGATCTGCTGGTCTTCTCTATAATTGGTGTCGTGGAGCCAGTATTCTCCGAATTTGTTTAGTTCATCTCTCCATCTTGTTATATGTCAGCCTCAATTTTGTATGTGGTCACTGGGGATCCATGTTGTGACTCGTGATATCCATCGGTTGTCATTCTTGCAACATGATCAGCCCATTGCCATTTGAATTTTCTGATGGATTCTATGATGTCTCTGACTTCCGTTTCGTTTCAGATATATTGTGCTATTTGTGATCTATCCATGTGAGGTTGAGCATTAAATTTTTTTTTAATTCCTGTAAATTGCACTTTTTGATATGTAGACGCCACCAAAACATTTAAATTTAGATCGAAAACATCTAAGTTGGAAACACAAAGCAATATATCGGCGCGTTTAAAGAAAAGAAATCTTCATTTTATAATGAGCTTTATGCAGGGGTCGTCAAAATGTATCCAATACGATCTACCAAGAGAATAGAGTACAAACATCTATATTGCACGTGCACATGTAAGAATTATGCTGGTCCTCACATGTAGGGACCACAAGACAGCACAGTACATCCGAGAAAAGACAAGAGTCAGAGACATCACAGCATCCATTAAAAAACTGAAATGGCAGTGGGCTGGTCATGTTGCAAGAATGGCTGACAATCGATGGACATCATGACTCATGACATGGGTCCCCCGAGATTACATGTGCAACCGAGGCTGGCAGCACATTAGATGGAGGACTAGCTACCCAAGTTTAGAATGTACTGGCTCGGCGACGCCCGTGACAGAGAAGTGTGGCAAATCCTGGGGAAAATGTATGTCCAACGACGGACGTTGAAAGACTGATGATGATGATGATGATATGTAGCGTATAAAAATATTCCTGGGAACACTGTTCAGAAACCCATCAGTTTGTTATATATTGAAAGTTAGAAAACCCGAAAGATCTTACACCAAAGGCAAATTATCCAACATTAGTTCACGAGTAGCTAGCAATAGGTAACGTTCGACACGAAATGTATTCTGAAGGGTGTGAGCCATGGAAGATGATTTATAAAATCTACGAAGAAAGCGATGGCAATATCGTCACTTGTGGTGAATCCTATAAGTTCAGCGTGTATCTAACCCCTGTCAAGAGGTTAAAAGTGAATGCATGCTCCTGATCAGAGCATTCTAATGTTTGTCTTCAATTTCCGACGGATCACTAGCGTTCTAGAGAACGGTAACGCGTGGAGATGCATAGCATCCCTGCGTTCTTGTTTAATGGCTGACATGCACCTCGTGATATGTTACCACGGTGACACTAAGAGAGACGGAATTCCCTGCATTTTCGTTTTATGGCCTACATTTTATCAGATTCCCTAAAGATGGCTGATCCAAATAACTCCGAACTATAGTCTGTCCTGTCTTCCATGTTTATCAATATACAGCAAATGCAACTTTTGTAAAATGGCAAGTTGTTGAATAATCTCGGTACACACATAGATTTCGTCAATTGTAGTAAGATAATATTATCGTAACACACGGATTTCCTTTTCTATATATTTCCCGTGTTAAAAGCCAAGAAACATACCAAATCATACAAATAGTGTACAATTGACAACCCAGAGAAATCATAACCCATGTAAAATTCAGCACTCAATATATTGACATTTATCTTAAGAATAGCACCTGATGAGTGTCTTTTGAATGAAACACACTTTCGTGAGTCTCACTCCGAAAGCTGTGTGTGTAGTACAAATCATGGTACCTAACTGTATTGAAATTCGTGTTTGTCATTTTTCAAAAGATTTTCCTGCAGTTTTTTTGTGAGTTCTGCACATTATGCAAGCTATGCACAAACATAAATATTCATATCTAACAGTGGTGTTTCATATCTGTTCCATCAGTAATAAAACAAGTCGTGGGTGTTGCATTCAGTTTATTTTTTTCCGAAAGGGTGGTTCGGGCAATTGGCTAGAAACTTTAATCCCAACAATAATGTTAGAGCCATCCCAGGCAGTGTGCTGAAATTGTCCCATAAATTATCTGTTTTCTGGACTGCATCCAACACAATTAACGGGCGAAGGTTTTGGGGGAGTTGAAAGGTAAACAAATCTGGTTCGTCATCCACTAAAAACTGTTGCAGGATTTTTCTTTTTTGGCAGGACGCTGCGTCGAAGATGATCAACTAAAAAAGTTGGATAAGAGCCAATCAATGAATGTTATTTCTCTTGTCTTTTGTTGGATCAAGTGCAAATTCAAAAAACGGAAAAAGAGCATTGACGCTGTCCAACACAAACTGAGGGACATATCCAGTATAAAATTACATTATTCAATCTATTTGAGGGAATATTCTTAAGAAGAAATGAGTAAAAAGTGAATGGTTTGATTTCCAACTCCTCTCTGGTACCATATGTACGTGGGACACATACATACAGAGCCAGCCAGACAAAGTCGCTAAAAAAAAACTGAAGATACCTACGTTGACGTATTGGTCTGTAACACAAACACATTTTTACGACAATTATTCCTTAACCTTTTTTTCTCTTTCAGAAGTGGTTTAGATTCCCCTGAAGCTTTTTTGTAGGAAAACAATTAGAATTACTAATAATATGTTGATCCAGTCTTCCTCATAAATATGTCGATTTAGACATGACACACCATTTATACACGAGTATATTCAGTATATCTATTAACTGTAAAGTTCTTTAAACTGCTAACTTTAAAAAAAACTTTGGCTTCAAAAATAACAGACGGAAAACTCTTTCTGATGTATGATATTCTACCTGGTATAACTTCTTTGCTGGTTGTGAGTCACGAAATTATACTAGGTATAGGGAAACACAAATTGCAATGAGCTGATCATGTTGCAAGAATGACAGACAATGGCTGGAAATCAGGCGTCACAAAGTATATCTCAATAGAGCATATGCAGAACAGTGGCCAGCAAAAGTAAAGTGACTTGAATAACAAGACGAATTCAAAAAGTATCGGCTCTACGACGCCCATGATAGGGATGTCTTGCAAATGTCAGTGAAGGCCTCTATCCGTAGGCGGACATTAAAAGGCTGATGATGAATGATTTTGTGCTTCAATTTTTGTTGACTCAATCAATGTGCTTGCAAAATTTAGGGACATTTCGACAACTCTGCTATTGTTATCAAACCGAGTGTTACTCTTAGTAAGGGGAAGTTGTATCGTGGGATATGTCTATATTGAATTACAACACAATCAGTACACGTAATTAGCTATTTTTACTGCAATTTGCATCGGAGATAACCACTGAAAAGATGAGCGGCGTACAGATAACGATGATGTGCCTTCGTATTCGAGATGTTTACTGTGAACAGTCAGAGAGTTCATTCGTTAAACATTTGGTCAAATTCAAAGGAAAAGTTTTCCCCTGAAGTCATAGCCTACAAAGTTGCTTTCATTGCGGTTCGAGAAACCATTCTATTTTAACGAGAGCCTCACACAATGGACTTATTTCCATTTGAAATAAAGCGGCATTCTTCTCCTCTATTTCTCGTGGACCTGAATTTGCTTTAAACTTTCGTCCGCACAAAATGACAATCGCAAAGTAATTTTCCGCCATGACATTTTCCGCCTGAAAATTGAGAGACGAAAGAATTGGCAACTGCGAGGTCAGGCCGTGTCTTTGACCCCTAGATGCAAATGGGGTAACGTCCTGCTGGTGACCTCCATTAGAAGAATGGCTATTAGGGCACAATCGGGGCATTTCATCGCGAATTGAAAATTGTATGGATTCCTGGAAACAATTTGACTGATAAGGGGAGAGACATTCTATGAGGGTAATTGCAGTCATCGATACGTGAAAAAATGACGGTAGGGAAAATGAGATGGAAAATACGCAAAATATAAATAAAAGGAAGGCTTCTGAGAAATGAAATAAGTATAGGCAGAAAAAAAAAAATGAAATCTCTAAAAACAAAGAGAGCAGAGATAGAGAAGAGGAGGGAGAGAGAGGGATACGAAAGAACAATCTACTTATATAATGAATTTCTTTCCGTTTCTGTGACCACGGGCTCTTCCACTTAAAGGCATCAATTTTGCTAATGAAAAGATTTTCTAACCTCCTTTTCAAGTAATGTACTCTTTCACTGAAACTTGTTCTGTAAAAACAAAAACTATATCGTAGAAATTCACATCTATCCGTGAGTTCTTTAGCATGTATTAATTATATCTTTTTCCTGGGCAACTTCAAAATTATAGCCAGCAAATGAAAGATACAGTCAGCGAATGAAAAAATAAAGTCAGCAAAAAAACAAAAAAACTATTCAAATGAAAGACCACTACGAGCAATTGGAAGAATATTGCGAAAAAATTTGGAAATTTTGACGGGAAAATTGAAAGATACACATAGTTAAAAAAAAAAATACGGCAAAAAAGTTCTGAAATAAAAGCTAATTCGGAAATACGCCGAAAAAGTTAGGAGGAAAATGAATCAATGAGCATCATTAGTGAAATATATTCAGATACTGCTTTAATCACTGCAAATATCTTTTTTTTAAATCTATATCTGTTAGAACTTACCTCCTAAAAAATTCATAGGCGTTCTTCTAAATCTAACGTTCATGATTTGAAAACACAGCCCGTACTTGCGGAGAAAAACCCTAAATGCATGGTCTTTATCATTAATTACTTCGGATAATTACTAACAAGCTAATCCGTTAGATGTTACCATCTTGTAATCATTTTTTCTTGCTTTCTTCCTTTGGGGATTTTATTGAGTTTCGATGTCCTAGCTAGTTGTAGTGATCTCCTCTCTTAAATTATATATTTTCAGTTCTGATTGCAGTGTGTTTGTCGTCAATATGTTTGTTTCTTGCTTTCCCCATTCAATTTGTTTAAGCTTTATTTGAAGATCAAAAAATCTCTTCTCCAAAAAAAGGCACACTGTTGTAAGCAAAACTGAGTTTACCTAGGTATTTGCCGTCTTTTCTGATTCCTAAAAATTTCCCAGTCTAGTTTTCAGAAAATCATCTCAAGGTTGGCTGTTACTCATTTTCCAGACTGAGAGAGCTTGGAGTCTTTATGTAGCCGGATAATGGAACTGCTGTGCCGGTATATACGTTTAATAATCATAGGTATGAGAGGTCTACGCCTTGTTGAATGATAATATCAATAACTATGAGCATTTCCACAAGATGAAGGCCTTCTTGAAGTCATTGAATGATACAGTGAACGGCATCCTATATTCTATTGCTTTTTGTTTTAGTTGACATACCAAATAGAGGTGCTTTGCAAATTACAAATAACACACGAAAATATTTAAAGGAAGGTCGCCTAGAATGACTCGATCCGGACGTTGGATGGTAAGGTATTTTCACTTTACTTATAGAGGTCACACTTACTGGGCTTTGATGTGCTCATTTTAAAGACAGGTTAGTTTAGTTCACCGAGAAGATTATAGTAAAATAATTGGCGTCTTTTTCGTTGGTCAACACCAGACTTAATAATTATGGTTGTAAACTAACTTTTGCTCTGACTGACTGAATAACCCTGAACTGTAGCCCAAAGACTCATAAGAATAGCCCTATATGTTTAATGTGAAAATTAAAACCATGACAAGTTTCTTACGCCGATTCTCTTGATGAAGAGAAGCCACCCATATTTAAAATGAGCATGATAGGCTGATGTAGATTCTACGACCATTGCCATTGAATAATCATCCCACACGCCATGACAGTAACTATCATTTAAAAGTTAAAAATCTATGGAAATGAAAGAGTTGGCCATGCAAAGATCATACCCATAACGGGGTGTCCAGAGGGAAATTTGTGAGAGTCGTCTATTTTGAGGGCAGTTCTCCAAGGAACAGTTATTCCATGAGGGCAATTGTTCCGCTAATTTTTGTCATAATGCTGTAGATATTTTACTGGAATTAATATTCATCTGATATTTTGGTAATGTTTATTTCTATGGAGATAAAACGAGTATCAGTCTGAATCGTTGAAGATTCGTCCTTGGGTAACCAGATATGGCCAGACAGATAAATAGAAACTGCCAAGTGACCAACACTTTTTGGCAGCATTGGGGTGATCAACGAAAAAATGGAAAAGAGGATTATCGATGAATAACTTTCTTCTGTCTCCTTTTGTTGGATAGTGATGACTAAAAACAACCAAATTTAAAAGAAAAAAACAACCATGAATACTGCTACACCGAAAGTATAGATTAATTCAGCATAAACTTAAATTGTGAATTAATAGTTGATGTTTAAATTTTCAACGCTTTACTGGTGCAGTATGCATTGTCATCGGAAAATCAAACCTCACTTAAAAAGTGAAGAAATATATGTTGGCAGCTTTAGTTGACAGTTTCTGATAGATAGATAGATAGATAGATAGATAGATAGATAGATAGATATAAATAAACGAAGATAACTTTTTGTGAATAGGTCAGCAGAATGAAGGGAAGGGGTCTGATCACACAGTAATTTGATTTACTATGTTGTCTAGCTTCGAATAATTTATGTTATAGTCTTTTTAGTGTTTTTAACTGTTAAAAAAGACTTCAATGATTTATTAATGACGTACATCTTTTTTTCTGATTTGTGACCACACTATCTCCGTCATCAATAGCAGAAAACTATAAATATTATTATTTATTCGTAGTCGTTGAGTTTTCATACTAGTACAGAAGGATGGTTTTTTATAGTAGATAAAATGATAAGTCTCCTAAATATTCCAGGAGTCTACCAAGTATTCAATAGTGCTGTTGTTTCTCCCCCGAATATCCCTTTTGTTCAATCTCTTTGTTAGACTATTCAAGAGTGTTCCCTGGACTCCAGCCACGATTTTCACTACTAACACTTTCATGCTCCTTACATTTTTGTACTTATTTGAAAAGTTAGTGCTACCTACGTAACCTTTTGCTAACTTTTAATTTTATTCTGTAGTCAGTCAGAATGGAAAAATCTGCAGTGTGATACGTACTCTTCTTTTTTGCCACGACAGCAAGATCTGATCTCCAAGTTTCAATCTCAATGTTCAACATTAGTTTATGAGCTTCATTCTCGAAGTCAGGCTCGGGTTTATACATATATCGGAGGTTTATACTGTTCAAAACGTTGTTGTTTGCACAGTTCCAAGTCACTCATCCAGTCATATCATAAGGCTAATTTTCGTCGATATGTAGTTAATTGTCTCGTCTTTGTTCCTCCACAATTCACATTTTTTTTTGTGTCCTGTGTCAAATTTAGCCAGGCAATCATCATCATCATTATTATTATTATTATCATTATTATTATTATCATTATTATTATTATTGGTAGTAGTAGTAGTAGTAGTAGTAGTAGTAGTAGTAGTAGTAGTAGTAGTAGTAGTGAAGAAAATCAGAGAAAGATGAATATATATAAAAAAGGTTGTATTTGATTCCTCATTTGAATTCTTGGTAGTTGCATTATTCTTTCACGTATCGCTGAACTAATTTGTCAAATATATATCCTATTTTGCTGCCATTCTCCCCCTCCAACCCTGCCCCAAGGTTCATTCTCTTCATAGCGATCATGTGTAGATAAGTGATAGAATTATGGCGGGGAATCATGGAAAATGGCAATCCCCCATATCCTGACTGTTTTTTTATTTTTTCTTTCATTTTGGTGATAACTTACTTGATAAAGCTATTCCAGAGCATAAAAAGAACATTAGAAGGTAGTGTGTTTCACGTCAGATGTAGATATTCATTTCCAACAGGTGCCAACGGCCTGTTTTTACAGGTAAAACGTAAGAAGGCAGGTGTTTGAATTGTGATTTTTCTCGGCAGGTAAGCCTTTCCTACTTGGAGTATTGACGTAACCTAGTCTTCCAACATACACACCAATTTTTTATTTGGCTTTTTGCTGTACTGAGCAAAGATTAGTGAATTACAGATCGAATGACAGGAAAATGTGTCACTTGTGTAACTTCAACAGCCTCTCTTTAGAGGGGCAAAGGGAACATAATTTCCTCTAAGTTTAGTCAATTACACATCCAACCCTGAAGCATTCTAAGCAGGGGGGGGGGCTCGTACTAAATCATCGCAGTTTATTGAAAGTTAAGGAAACTAAAAAAAACATACGAATTCATTTACCTCATCCGTAGAGTTAAAAATGGCATCGTTCACACAGATGGAAGCATAATTTTTTTTTCCATATAAATAAAGTCAATATTCACTAATATAAAAATCATCATCAGCATCAGCAGCCTGTTAGTGTCCGTCATTGGACACACACCTTCCCCAAAATTTGCCAGACCTTTCGATCATGAGAATCGCACAGCCAATACTTTCTGAATCTATCCACATTTTTAAATTTATTTATCACTAAAACCGTCATGTTTATGGTCATACTCATACTTATACTTCAAACAGCGTTTTCGTTGTAATCAATCCCGTACAATGAAAATCAAGGGATAGCTGGCAACAAATCCCCCCCAAAACAGAGAAATAATGACAAACCCGTCGTTGGTCATTGACTCTAATACACATAGATTTTAACCCCGAACTAAATGCGCCAAAGAAAGGGAGAATATTAAAGTAATTAATTTCATCAAGATTTAAGAGATCATTTTATCAGTCTACCCATTGAGCAGATCACTTTAATATTTTCCTATCTAAACATTTCGAGGGAATTTTTGAGATTATGCATTGTACTTTTATTAGTGGGTCACGGCCAGGTAGACAGTCAGAATTTCACATGCTGATTTTAAAAGCAAGCAGGCGTTTCACACCAGACGCATTATCAGAACCCAATCTTTCTCTCCTGGCCATACTATTTAAGACTCTTTCTCTATTTATGATTTTCCTATCGTTTGCTGCAACAATCAAGAGAGGCAATCACGACGAAAACATTGAGAAAAGAAGAACAAAATCAGGATATTTGTAAATGGTTTCAAATTATTCTTATCATATGATTTCTTTTCAGACATCTCATTGGCAATTCTAATTGTGACAATAAGATAAAGAAAACTAGAACAAGAATTCTTGATAGAAATACTCCATCTCTTATTTCAGCTCAATTATGAAACATTTAAAAAAATTATCTAACATAACTATGGCAAATATATGAACATTTAATTTAGCATCAATTTCGATTATCCCACCGGATTTTTGCTCATGAAATAATAAAAGAATGTTTTACAAAGTTCACGGTGGACTACCTGTAGTTCATAATATACCAGTATCGAAAAGAATGCGGAAAACATCATCAAAATACAACCTTTGAATTTACTCTCAATTTGCAACGAAATGAAAAGTGATGAATTGATTATGGTGAAAGAATTTTTCATATATTCTTAACGTTTAGAAAAAAATCAAACACTTATGTATATTCATAAGAAAATATTTAGTGTTGAAGCACTACATTATGTTTATTAGTTTTGAAAAGTGGCTTCAAGTTAATGGCAAAAATGAATTTATAATTTCGTCGTACATCCACAAATTAAATTAGCATAATTGAATTTCTAGAAATAAAATTTGTTTCGTGGCAAAAATTTATTGAAGTTCTTGCGAAATCGGAGTTTTGTTTCCTGAATTCCTCTAAGCAAATAGATGAATAGGGAAACACTGGCTTAGATAGATAGATAGATAGATAGATAGATTGATTGATTGAGCACTGCCCATATTCGAGTAAACCCCAACCACGTATTTATAGAGTCAATTTTCTTCTCAACCAAACATGACAGGATTTTAACATTTTCAGTGAAACATGATGCAATCAAAACGGTTATTATCAGGTGTTATTTATGACCAAACTCCCTGGCACTGAAACACTGCGGCCGAAAAATATGAATATGTTGCCGTCCAAAGGTGAGTGTACCCCTGTGAAAAAAAGTGTATCTAAATGCCAGAATTTAGAATACTGAATTCAATGGAATGTTAGTCGGAACACTCCAGAGAATGGCGCTACACAATTTCATTACGTGGATTATCCAAATTACGTTAGACAGCAATGCTTACGAAGTAAGTCTGAAAGAACCATGTGGAAAGAAATAGATTCTTACTAACAGTGCAACATGGCATCGAGTATGTCTTTGAATAAGGGATACAATCCGGGTTCATTCCTTTCATTGGACCAGGGGAAGTTGTGATATACAGATCAATTCAATGTAAAAAGTAAGATATATGAGGTTAATCTCTAATGGTTCAGAAAAAAAAAATTGCTTTGAACATTTGTACACATCAGGGTACACTCAGGGTGAATAAACGCGATAAAGGTGTACAAACTAGTTCCGTATTTTCAACAAAATCAAAATCATCATCATCATCATCATCATCATCATCATCATCATCATCATCATCATCATCATATAAAATAGTTTATAATAAACATCATTGACGATAGTCAGTGAATGACTCTCCGTAGTTGAAGGAGAGATTACTATGTGAAGTATTTTAGAGTACCACACGCGAGAAACGCAGAAAACAATTTATTTTCTTTCTATTCATATCTTTCTATAAATATATCTATATTTATCTCTCTCTCTCTCTCTCTCTTTCTCTCTCTCTCTCTCTCTCTCTCTATATATATATATATATATATATATATTAGGTCTATGAAAAAGTCAAGAGCAAATCATTTATTCATATGAATTCAAAGTCTCATTATTCAGTCATCAAAGTATTTTTCCTGGCTCTCTATGAACCTACGCAGCCATTCAGTTGAAATGTTTATTCTATCAGAAAAGAACGAATCTGGTTTTGATTTGATGACTTCTTCAAGAAAGTGTTTAATATCTTGAACTTTCTGGAACGTCTGACCAGACAAGGAATTTTGCCTACGGCAGAACAAGCGATAGTCTGAAGGTGACAGGTCTGGAGAATACGTAGAAGAACTTCCCATCACAATTCCATGGTCTTTTACGGAATCAAATTCACAGACAGAAGGACGGAGTCGTCATGCAGCAAAAATGTACCGGTCGATTTCTCTGCCTAAAAATGGTCTCCTAACGTGTCTTTTAAACGAGTTGTTTGCTTAACATTGTTTAATGCTATAACAGTAAGTGTAGGTCCCACTATTTCGTGATCAAGAATTATTTTCATATATATATATATATATATATATATATATATATATATATATATATATATATATATATATATATATATATATATATATATATATAATATGAACTGTAAAGAGTGAGACAGACTCGGGAGCAAAGTGTTTAGAGGTAAAGTTTATTAATCCTTAAATGTTAATGGTCCAGACATGTTTCGGGATTTATTTCCATCTTTAGTGGTGTATGGTGTGTGAGTATGTGTTTTCAGGTTTTAAAGATTCCATATGGAACCAGAGTCCACTATCAGGAGCTTTGCCTTTTAGGTAAAAAAATTGTAAAGGCTGCTGGAGGCATCCTGCTGTGTGTGAGAGAGAGAAAGTCCAGCTAGTGATGAAGTTTATGGTCAAGCAGCAGCAGTTGGTCTTGGAGAGGGCAAAGTGTGTCGGTGTAGGAGGAGAGTGATGTGGAGTTAGATCCTTGGGGTATCTTAGGAACAGTGTAAATGGAGGGTGATAAGGTTAAGGAGCTACCTAAGTATCAACTTTACAAGTCATCGAAAATGTGTTGGCTATGATTTAGACAAGTGGTAAAACTAGCTGAGGTGGATTTTTCCTATGCGTCTGAGTGACTTTGAAGCTCCATGTATTGAATTATCTGGGCGGGTTCAGATCTGGGTGTATGGATATTGTTAATAGAAGTTTTGTGAATAAGAAATCTATGTGATTAGGGTTATTAAGTTTAGTGTTTGATCTATTAGGATACTGAGTTTTGAGTTTGTTGATCCACATATCCTCATGTTTCTCTGGTACTGTCAATTTGAGTATTTTTCTCTATTTTTTCTTTTATGGCAAAACTAGCGTCCGTGGCAAAATTGTGACCTGGTGTGTGAAAGTGTAGTTCTACAGGAAGTGGGCAGCTATTTTGTTTTGTGACCTAATCCTGTGTCTGTGATTGTTGAGTCTATTATTAAATTGCCACACAAACTTGCCTATGTATTCTAACTTACATCTAGTGCACTCTAGAAGGTATATAATGTTCTTACTACGGCAGTTGGTGCTGTGATATATGTGGTAACTCTCTTTTTTGGTAGTACTTGTGAATGTACTGGTTTACTTGAGGTGGTTGCAACATAGACTATTTCTTACGTCGCAAGGTTTGCAAAATTTAGTGGATCTAGGGATATTTTGTGTACGACTTCATTATTAATGATATTATTACTGCTAATCATGTCTCTGATGTTTTGGGGCCTGCGGTAAGCTATGACACATGGGTCTGTGAATGTTTCTCTTTGATCTGTTTTAATGGTGAGGATGTTCCATCTCTTATTGATTATGTGCGCTAAAGGGGGGGGGTGCTGTCGAAGGTGGTTATAAGTGGTATTCGGTCAGGTTTATTATTGTGGGAAAGCTTAAGGGTTTCATCCCTGGGTATTCTAGTTGCTTTTTTTATTTGGCTTTTAGTATCACCTAGTGGATGTCCTCGTGGGGTGAAATATTGTACCAGGATATGGTCGTGTCTGATGAGTTCACTATCCGTAGAGCAAATTCTTCTAATTCTATGGGCTTTTGAAAATGGTAGGCTTCTTTGTAGGTGTTGGGGATGGGCTGATTTAGAGTGGAGGTAATTGTGGGTGTCAGTGTAGAGGGTAGTTTGGAGGTTTCTGTTGTTGTCTATGTATATGCAGGTGTCTAGGAAGGCTATGGAGTCAGTGGATGTCAAACTTCATAGAATCGTGTGCAGAGTTTATATGTCTGAATAAATTCTCTAATTTGGCTTTTTCTCCTGTATACATGAAAAATGTCGTCCATATATCTACCATAAAGAATGCAATCATTATATATCTCTGGGTAAAAGTAGATTTCTTCAAATTTATCCTTGAAGATATTAGCATACGATGATGCCTCTACTGTGCCCACGGCACAGCTTTTTACTTCATATATAAATAAATATATATATATATAGATAGATAGATAGATAGATAGATAGATGGATGGATAGATAAGTAGATAGATAGATAGTGTTTTAAATCTCAGCAGTTTCACTGATGCACGTAACCAATAATCGAATATAACGTTGTCTATTCAAACTGAACAATAGTGTGAGGCAACATAGAAAATGCAAAAGACAAAAGTAATGTTAACATTTGGAGATATTACGTTCAGGTCGGCAAAGCATCAATGTAAAATGCTGATATTAACAATGAAAGTCGAATTACAGAAACCATAAAGTTCTTCACCGACTTATAAGAATCGTATCAAAGGCGCTTTTTAACTGCGCACAATGAGGCAGAATCAGACAATTACAAGCGTTAATACGACGCCGATGGCATAAACCATTCTGTTCACTCCTTTTCTATCTATGGAGGTTTTAATGATAAAAAGGAATACAACGATTCTCTTTATTGTTATTGATTTTGCCTTGCATATTGGACAGGGCACTCAGCTGGTAGTGACGTTGTTTACTTGTCTAAATTGTTTTTTTTTTTCGCAAATCAACTACTAAAACCATCTACAAAAGTATCTTTCAGTTTTCAAGATGGTTTGTCTGGTTATGCATATATGCAGGTGTCACGATAACCAGCCTTGCCCATGTAGCTAGTGGGTTGTAAATTAAAACAATAACTTTCCATCGTGTTCAAGAAAAACATTTTTTTCCATCTTTCAAAATCCCCCAAAATGCTTCTTATAGGGATTTCTGTTTGCAATATAAGCTCATGCTATATTGATTCCTTTGTTTTTGTCTTTTCGTCTTTTTTTCCTCCTTACAATTCAGTTGTTTTTGTTTTTTTTTTTAGATTACTGCCCAACGAAAAGCAAGAGAACTAATTTGTTTATTATTCAATTTCTTTCCCAATTTCTTTCATATTGATCACCCCCAATAAGGTAGTCAGCCAAAAGATGTTGGTTGTGTGACAGTTTCTATTGAATGATTCACCAGATTTTTTTCTTGTTTTGTTGCTTCCTTCTGGGGTTGGGATATGATGAGCAGTAACGAATAAGATCATCTTCCACTTGTGTGACTGGACGATATGTCCAAAGGCTATCATATGTTGCACCCACCGAGTGCTTAGATTTATCCAGTAGTAATTGCATCCAAGCTAGCTCTACTGTAAGTGCAAGAGATCTCAATCAACATGTTTACTAACACAAACGAAATAACTCGTCTAAGCGAGTAATCGGTCCAGTGCTGCCAAAGGAATAATTCTTAGGTTTTTATTATTTTACAAGTCGGCAAAGTACACTAAAAATGTACAGTATGGTTACAGAATGCAAAATGTCACAGAAGGAGAGGAGTATTTATTAGATGTTAGGTAGCTTTTATTGATATAAACAGTAATAGAAACCCAAAAGAAGAAAAATAAAGGTGTAGAATTACGTCTCAAAAATGAATATTATTCCATGGTGAAAGGTCACTGTTCTGACCTGCATGTGCAGGGCATAACCTAATACTTCCCATGGAGTCTATCGATTGAGTCATCAGTACTAAAAGGCTCAGCCACATCATTCATTTTTAGTGGGGGTAATGTAGTCCAACAGTGACCACCCAAACACAACACCAATAATGACACCAGGAAAACAACC
This sequence comes from Thysanoteuthis rhombus, assembly GCA_963457665.1. NCBI lineage: Eukaryota > Metazoa > Mollusca > Cephalopoda > Oegopsida > Thysanoteuthidae > Thysanoteuthis > Thysanoteuthis major. The sequence continues at coordinate 45,384,293 of OY735208.1, read as the reverse complement.
ATTCTTGTTGGGTCAGCAATCACAAAAGGCCAAACTGCATCAGTTGCTTTTGATGGGGGTAATGTGCCTCATGTACGACAGCCCAACACAATTACCGAGAGAACAACACTGATCATTGGCACCTACAATGCTGGAATATTCTCAAAACACATGCGATCTTGAAAATCATCAAATACGGCAGCAAAATGAGAAGATCTGATGTAAAGACCAATCAAACTAATCAGTACTCATCCTCTATACAACCTCAGAGAAGAAAAGGAAGAACAAAATCCGGATTTAAAATCGAATGAAGAACTCAAAAATAATGTTGTATGATTTAAATCCATCTAAGATGATGTAGCAAATAACACCGTACAGCTCTCAATGAGATACTAACCGAACATAATTCTAATATACGTCCCCGCTTCACAATCAGCTGATGTAGAGTTAGACAACTTTCAAGACTACTTAAATTCCATTCACCAAGAAAAATTAAAGAAACAAAAACCATTCTGGGAGATTTTTATATCCAAGGAGGACGAGGTAATGCAAATGCGTCGCCAAATACAGATACAAAATGGGTACCGAGAAGAGCCCCAACTATGGAATAAAGAACAAAATAGACTACATCATAGGGGACAAGAGCAACACCGTCGAAGTTATCCAGGTCCTAAATCAAGCAACTGTAAGAATGACTGCAGGATGAAAAGATTTAAATTTAAATTAATACCAAGAGAGATCGCAAGAAAATGTTCCGAAACAAACGGCTACCACTAAACATACCAAGAGAGCTTAACCAATCATTAAAGCCAAAACAAAAGGAAGATTTAAACTAAAGAGGATACCAACCAGCTCAATAACAATATAACGACCTTTTCAATTGAAGTCGTCAATATTTCAAGCCAAAAGGAACACAAATCATAAGTAAACTCGGTACTAGTAGAACACATATAATTTTGGCGCTTATACCAAATAATGAATCGTCAAAAATTCCCAGGAGTCCAAAAAAAGCCAATAGACCACTAAATATAGGACACAGAAAATCAAATAAGGCACACAAGTCTAGAGTAATCAGTTCGAAGACTTCTTTCCAGTTTCTCTGCAAAAAATGAAACAAGGCATTGAAAAGAAGGAAATCCACTACACCTGATAAGATCACCAGCTACCAACACAAAAATGTTTGAAAATTCAATCATTTGTATTCTATTCAACGCCAGCATTTTAAACAAAATAAAGCCCTTAAAGGTGTTAGCCAACCGAATCACCAAAACGATAGACAAGAACTAATCATGCAAGAAAACTGGCTTCAGAAAAAACTACTAAAACATCGAATATCCCAATCGAGTAAACCAACTAGAAGTAAAAACAGCAGATCATAGAACGTCACTCGCTGTATTATTTGTTGACTTCAAGAAAGTTCCACTGGAAATCCCCAAAGTCATTGGCTGGGAACACACAGGAATCAAAATAGACGGTGTATACCCAAGTTACCTTAGATTTGCTAACGAAATCGTTCTTGTTGCAAAAAAAAAACACCCTCCAAATCGTACCAGACAAACTAAATGACAAAGCAAGAAGTTGATGCTGACCTGAAATTCAACAAAACAAATGTCAAGTATGGTAAGGACAAGGAAACAATGATCAGAATCAAAAACTTAGGGTTGACAAAAGTAGACCGCTATACCTACCTAAGACAATGAATCCCTATGAAATCCCCCCAAAAAGAATAAATCATACAGAGATTAAAAAATGTGGTTGAAAACCAAAACGTCTTCCCTGTAGTCACTTATGGAGCTGAAACATCAAATCTAACTGAAAGGTTGAACCTGAAACTGAGAACAATGCAACGTTCAAGTCAGGAATCATGCTCAACCCTACATGGAGAGACCACAAGAAAACACTGTATATTAGAAAAAATGTAGGAGACAGAATGTCAGACAACCGTTGATCCCTAGATATCGAATGCTGAAGTGTGGCTGGCATAACGTAAAATGGCCTGAAGAGCTAGAGAAATTTAGAAAAAGGGTGTTTAATTCGTTATTTGCTTCACTCGTAAACACAGACATTGCTGCTGAATGGTAATTGTTTCCATATAGCACACGATTGCCGACTACGTGCTCGTTCTGAAATACATAAAACAAATGGAATACAAGAAATGATGCCACTGCTATTTGAATGCAGTCAAAAGAAGACATATCCACCAGAGACGAGAATATACAAGAGCTAAGATACCTTCTGCAGTTTTTCTGTCTCAAGAAGGAAAGCAGACACTCCTCCAAAATTACTGCTTTACAGAACCGTCTGCGTATCTTGACTTTTCGCTCCAAGCCACTCCTCCACTGTCGCAAAGATTCACAACGTATTTTATCACGCGCGTGCATAAACACAGACACACAGACATATATATGTATAAATAAATAAATAGATAGATTAGACATACATTTCGGAAACGAATCTGTTTCATACTTCATTGCACTGTTCAGCTGGGTGAAATGATTTTATATCGTTTCTTTCAAAGCGTTCAGTTCTCTTGAAAATTTGAGATTGTATGCTTCGTTGTTACTTGTTCTTTATAATTAAATATATACATAGATATAGATTTCGTAATATTATATGGCAACTCTAATTTGAGATTTTCTCTCGTTATTACACGGTTAATATATCACTTGGCGTAAACAACGTAAATAGCGCTATCAATCAAAGGATTATTCAATTTACTTTGTCTAGGCCAAATGATATTTTAAGTGTGAATTGACTAAATATCATTCGAAGTGAGAGTTTCAAGGAATTATAATTCCATTCATCATCATTCTGTCGGATTATAATCAGTTTCTTGATACATACACACAAACTTAGATAGAAAAACATAGTCCTCTCCTGGCAACCAAGTGAAATGAAAATTAGTTGTACGGAAAACTTCAATCGGCTTATTACAAAACATAACGATGGAGTAATTTGAATCGATATTGATACAAAAAAGTATAAGTGGACCAGATTGCTAATGTGGAAACAAAAATTATTGCTTTTTGCAAAAGAAATGTCTCAAATCGAATATTGTATACCAAGCGGATATATAAATACAAAAAACACCTTAAAAGTGAAATATTATGTAGGAATACACCATTCAACGCCATTTAAACTTAGATAAGCTAACTATACAAAATCTTTTACTTTCATTGGAGACTGAGTGATAGTAATCTCAAATCTTCAGTAAAATGGATAGTATTCAAACAAACATATATATGTCAGAATAGTGAAACTCCATGCAACCATGCCTGAATAAGAAATTCAAAATCCCTAGTTTTGCCAACAGAACTAAAAACATGAAACAAAATTACCAAACGGAAAAAACGGAATTGCCTTAAAATGCCAGCACTGCTCAAAATTTCAACAAACAAACATAATTCAATGTCTCACTTATAGATGAGCCAACAGTAACTAACATAGACATCTTATTCATATGACTACTTCAAAAACAATACAATCAACATGATAACATAAGAGATGACAAAATACACCGAACCCAATATAATCAAAAAACACAAAGTTCATATAAAAGGGACCATAACGTTGGGAAATAGATTTCAGTGAGAATTAAATAGCCCCAGGGAGAAAACATACCACAATTGAATTGATAGAACGACCGATACTGATAATTAACACATTCAAACAATACTATCTGGTTTGAAATTCATTATCACCGACAGTCATATATTCCCATTGAATAAAACATAAAAATATAGCAAACAATAGCCAAACAAAAAAACAAATAAAACAAAATAGAAGAAAACCAGCTACAATAATAGACCCCCCCCCCCACAGAAAATTGTCCCGGATAAGAATCTATAATAAACCGGATCATTCACCTGAAGGAGCCCCCAAAAAGGCAGAAACATAAACGTGTTCGTATAACAAATCCTCCTTCCATTATGATTTGAGTTATACTCAGAACAAACTTAATGTTCAAAGTTGAATATATCTAGCACTGTATGAAATAAAACCCATACATTGGATATTGTATTATAATATATCATATTTCATCCCTGATTTGTATTATATATAAACATATATATTGTACGTTATTGGAAGTGATGACACAGTATCGCACAGTGAATATATCACTATCATTTGGCCTAGACAACGTATAGAGAATAAAACAATTAAAAAAATGGAAACTTCGACTGATATCGGTAGCTGCTACAACACTGAATCAAATAACAAAGGCTCAAATAACTCTTTTAGCTCCAAAGTCTCATTTTGTTCATTCTCTATCTATATCTGTTCTATTTATTTCTACATACGTATGAGTATAAAAATACGTATCCGTTGATATATATATATATATATATATATATATATATATATAGAGAGAGAGAGAGAGAGAGAGAGAGAGAGAGAGAGAGTGGAAGATAGATAAAGAGACGGGGGTGTCCATTCAAGTAATACAGATATTGTAGCATGCAATTTGAGGAATTCGAGCTGCAGATGAGAAATTTAAATAGTTTGGACTTTTGCCGCTAGAGTGTACTGTGCTTTTTGTGATACGGTCTCTAGTGTATGCTGTGTTTTTATGTATGATGGAGGGAATTACTTTGATGAAAAATGTGGAAACTAGGTAGTAAAGAAAGGAGTTTTCCCAATGGTCAAAATCGTGATACATTTTGGTTGCATATGTATGTGCGAGAGTGTGTGCGCACACACATCATTCTCAAGTTCATGAAATAGTTTCTGGGTCTCCATTGATGGAAATTGGTTTTTGAAAGACATTGAATTTTTTTTTTTTAATGGAAATTGAGTAGTCTGTATCAGCCGTGCCCTGCTCTATTTTCATCTTTCTTTTCAATCTTTTGCACATAATTAAAGTTTCTGTTTTGTTCATTTCACCTAGAAGTGTAAATAAATCAAAACAATTTCCAATCGTAAAAGAAAATTATTAGATTGTTATCCCCTCCGTGGCTTCTGGGACGATTATGCATACAAATAGACATACAAGGCAGAAGAAAATATTTTTACCTCTGAACGTTTTTGCCATTTTTTAGCTTGATATCCTCTACTCGAGATCCGAATTGAAATCCCAGGTTAAGACAACTTACCGACGGCAAAGTCAAGAACACGATTCTCTGATACCTTTGATTAAGTTCTGGGTGTGCACAGAGCAATCGATTGAGGAAAATATCGGAACTATGGCTTTCTTGATAGAAACTGCCGGACAGAACTATCAACAAAACTGTCAACATCAATTTCTCCAGTATTTGAGTGTCGCGCGTTTAGGCATCACTAATGTAGCTACAGGGGTATTAGGTCCAAGAAAATATCTTTTTTTTTCCGAAAATCCTCACCTTTGAAAATAGGATTTGCAGTACAAGTTTTTATTCCCTCTGTTTGCATCTGGTGGGATTCAAGCTTGTCTTCACTCTCTCTCCTTTTTTTTTCTTAATTACTACGATCTTTTTAGTGATCATCGTCCAACAAAAGGCAAAAGAAATAACTTATTCATCGATCTCTTCAGATTTTTTTTCCTAATTGATCATGCTGCCAAAACACGTTAGTCGTCTGACAATTTCTATTGAGTGACTAAGTAAACCTTTTCTAATTTTCTTCGGGGGTAAAGTTTTTGGCCTAAGGAAACGTGGAAAAAGGTCAACTAATTTATAAGAGACGTCAATGCAGATAAAAGGGGCAATGAAAAGAAAAATTGATCGGATTAGTTCGATTACTGTGGCTGTCAATTTGGAATTGTTTGTTGTAAAGTTTGGGTGTGAAGGAAAATTAGAGAGGATTCCAATTCTCATCGTAGGAAAGTGAAACGAACATGTCAGATATAAATCATACGAGATACAAATGGGTAACGAAAACATTTACGCAATGAATAAAAGAAGTTTACTGTATTTGTATTGCAGGGTTCAAGAAAAATATGTTGACATCGTGACTCACAGTGCGGATCTTTCAAAATTCATAACAGACAAAAAATAAAATAGCATGATAAGTTCAGAATGTAATGCGTCTGCGACTCTCGTAGCAAAAAAATATATGCACACCTTGGGTAATTTTCATTTCAATAACCGAACTTGAAAAGTGTGATTGACGAATATAAATTTGGTTTGTGATTCTTCTTATCAGGTTATTTCACACGAAATGCCGTTTTTGTATCATAGATAATAAAAGTATCACTGATACAATTGCTTAGTTCCGCTGATCCAATGTGATTGAAAATATAATTTTTTGTTTGAGGATCGTTTCGAAGTCTTAACAACAATACAATACTGACTACTAAAAACTAATTTTCGCGTCCGATTGTATTTGATTGGGATGAAATGCTTCCCAATCTGCTTCTAACGTCAGCAAAAATTGGTTTGTACATGAATCCGGCAAGAACAACTCAGCATTGGTTGAATAAGATTAGGTCGGGAAATAGAGATACCAATGATGAGCTTTGAAGGATGCTCAAACGTTATCTCAGTTATGAGCAGCATTAACAGAAGTGGCAAAAGACCAACAAACAATCTTCTGGACGTTTGACTCCAAAAGCAGACATCTCACGTAATGTAAAGGCAATTGAAATTATTCAAAATATGAAAAAAATGGATCCAACATGACCCGGATGAAATGAGACATGACAACGAATAAACTCCACTGCTCCCAACCGACTGTCTCAAATTGAAAGAGGTCTGTTGAGCCAGTCCAAAAAAACTGCCCTATCTTTGGTGGCATGTTGTGTAGGGGTTGTAACCCCGGAATCGTTGTCGGTTTTATGAGCATGTGAAATCAAGAAATTGTGGTTTACATTACGTCTATCTTCGAACGGAAGTGTAGAATTGAATCTCTAACAGAATTGGATTAAAAGTAAATTGCATTGTCTGTTTGACAAATGATTCCAGAGCCAAATGCTCGCAAACTACAGGTGTTCATAGCATAATTGGGTTATTATTACCTAGACAGAGTCTGTCTACTTGAAGTAAACTTAACTAGAAATCCAATTGCTGGCTAAAGTCGTCGACTATGCGAGGGATTAAAAGCTCAATCAAAATGATGCTGTCAAAATGATGGGGAACGATGAGGACCGAAAATTAATTATTTGAGATGTATTCAACTCTTGCAAAAGGTATAAGTGATTCATTTTCCATTGGTCATTGGGTTTGCACCATCTCTCTGCAGGTAAGGGTTTTATGGATGAGACTCATTTGATTGTCTGGCTGCATGACATTGGTTTAGATTATGCCTCTTCAAGTATGGAAATTAATTTGAATTCTCGAAAACCCTTTGACATATTCAACCGGCTGTAGTGCTTGATTATTTCAGCAGTGCCTTATTTTTAAAAGAATGTCTGGGAAAGAGACAAATTGATACTGATTATATCCAAAAGAATAAAATGCTTATCATTAATATTAAAACTGGCGTCTGGTCTACAATTTAATTTTGAGTTGCCCCACTTAACCAGGATGCTGCAGGCTAGCACCAGAGATCTTCTTTAGATATAAGTGCGTCCAACACCTACCGGTAACGGGTCAGGATGCCATAGAGGTGATCAATTAAAAGATTTGAAAAAGTGAGGAATAATGAATAAGTTTCCTCTCTTGCTTTTTAGAGGGATCACTACGAAGCCCAAGAAAAACAGGAGAATATTTTAGCATAAACGTACGTTGTAAATTTAACTCTTTTTGAGGAAAGTTAGGAAAAAAATATTTTAAGACCAAATAAAGGGTAAATGTGTAGATTCTTAGAAAGCATGATGATAGTTTTGAAGAACGGTTTCTAATAACATATTGCTCTTCTTGTAGTCTCAAATATAACATTATATTCCTTGCATCAAAATTGAATTACTTTATTCTTGTTTTTATCAAACTCTTTCTATTAGATTTTGACTTTATTTTGGTATGTTCCAATGACGGATGACAATAACAAGACCCAAACCAAACACGCCATGTTCAAATAACAATGACACACACAAAAAGCTGTTGACGAATTTACTCCCACTTCTGAAGCCTTTCTCATGCCGACATGTTTTGCTAACCATTGTAAATCCTCTTTACCGGAAATAACAATGGTGGCATCGACATGAGACACGGAGTTCTGGGATTATATAGTATGGAGAATTGAATTCTATTTTGTTTAGCATTTAGATTTCGATGAAGCAGGGGAATTCACCCAGAAAGAGCCAACCTTTTCCAATATTTTCTTTCATCCACCAAATTTCTCTCACACCAGGATTGGGGATGATCTTGCATTTGGATAAATGAACGTGCCAGAAGCAGCCAAATCGCAACTGGCTTTGTCGCTAAAGAAAAGCCTTTTTTGTTCTTTCGAATGGTTACCCAGCAAAAACAGGATTTTTACCCACTATCTGAAAATAATGCGTTTCTGTAAAACCTCATCATCGGCCGTACGTACAGCAACGAATTAATTGCCATTATATTATATTTATTTTTATAATTACATTTTTATCTGTTGGCCTTCCCAGACACCGAAAATATACATGATAGTACGTCGGGATGGATCGATCCCATCTCCTTTACACTCTGGATGACCTGAGTATAAAAGAGTTAGGAAAAGGCTACACGCTGCTTCTATAACATTTCACTGCAAAACAAACGTTAAACGTTATTTTCATTTTCTCTTTTTTCTAGTAACAGCCCAAAAGTGACGCAAGGTCAACTATACTTTCAAAGTTTGCCTTAGTCTTAGTAGAAGGCTATAATTATGAAAGTAACGGTTTGCAAGATTAGTCTTCTAACTATTGCTTTATAGGGAAACGTCTTATGACAATACAGCGCAGAGCAATTTTTTCCTTGGTAGTGAATCTTATTTCCTTATTGCTTTTGTGAAAAAGTATACAGAATAGTCATTATTAGCTCCAAACTTTGCTTCCATAGTCAGGACAGCGATGTCCATGCACAATTATTTTTCTTACTTTATATGATCGAAAATGTGAAAATATAGCCGAGGTCGAATTGAAATGAGTATACTTTTTCCCGAAACAAAACTTGACCCTGGAAGAGCCTAACTGGAATGCTTCATAAAGGATGATTTTATTGGACGCACCTTGTTGCAAAAGAAACGACTGAAAAGGATTATTGAAATTTTCTTAACTTTTCAAATGTAACAAATCAGAAAATAACACTTTCCACCAATGAACAAAAAATCTTGAATCATGATGTTACTAGGAAACGTGTTTTATAGACTGAACCACTGTCTGTTGCTTTTTTGACTCCTCATCAATTACTAAGCTGTTTACATTTTCAGTTTGGGGTGGTCATATTTCCGGAGCAGATTTCGAAACTGAATCCTTATTCACCCAGCTAGGTCTTGAGGGATTGATAGATTTCCATGAAACATGTTTTGTCTCCACTGGGATCATTCATTGTGAAAGCTTATATTGTCGAAAGGAGCTTCAGTTCCAATAAGATCCCGTTCATGATGGATATGATCCATATTCCACCATTATATAGGAACTGGGTAAGGTTTCAACGGGAAGCTCATATATATTTTTGCGTATATATCTAACTCGTTTTCTCTTTGCTTATATAATACTTGATATCATGGATATCGTTTATCTACGTCATGAGAAACACTAAAAAGGGTCTGGTGGGTCACTCGGAAGAAACTGTCCTGTCATCGACGTCTTTTGGCAGCATTCCCAGTTCGAGATGATCAATTATATGAAATTGAAAAGGGAGTTATCAATGAATGAAGTACTTATCTTGTCTTTTGTTGTGTGATTGTTTACTGCCTGACACAAACTGCGGGACCAATTCAACACAAATTTACATTTTATCATCACAGTCAGTATATGAACAACTATATGAAACATTTAAAATCACATATAAGATTCTATGTAAGAATAGATATGATCAGAATAAATCCTTTTCATGACATTCATGGCGTTTTAAAAGAGATATTGTTAAAAGAGATATTTTCAAAAATTCTAGATCTTATTAATAAACCTGTGAAGATAAGGCGTAAAACAGTTGAAAAAGCTTTTCCCAAGATTATGAAAAAGGGGTCTAGTGGGGTACTGAAGCCAATTTTCAAGTCTGTGAATGGATCAGTGCGATTTTTCATACATGAAATACATGAATAAACATCTGCACAGAGAAAAAATAAAGCCATTTACCATCTTTGATGACTGCAGTCGTTCAATTGAACTGTCCAATAAAATCGTTCTTTTCATGTAACGATTATTAAATGATTTAATTTTCAGCCGTCTAATTCTATTGTGGTTTCCTGTGCAAGCAATACACAGATAGCCTGTCAGCTAGCTAGCCAGACTTACTTTGAAAGTAAAGATACCTACGTTGGCAGTATTTGTGATAGTTTTGGTTACCGTGATTGTGACACAAGACAAATCTGCTCATACATACTCGCCAATACCTTTTGCATTAATGATCTTATAATTATAACATAGCATTTAATCTGAAAATTTTCTCCTATGTCACTATCACCAAAATACAACAATTCATATACAAAATATCTAATTATTCCCATCTATACAATTTTATGTGGCCTCGGGTAAAATAAAATTTTAAACATAGAATGGAATATATCATCAACGATCTTCCTAGAAATGTATTTACAAAAGTATTTGGTGTCTGCCCCGCCCAATCTAATATGGCCGAAAAGAGAGTTAACTAGGCCAAAAATGATTTAATAATGTATGCCAAAAGTAATCAAAATATCAACCTCATTGCCAGAATCCACCTTTTCAAAGGTGCGAAACGTATTTAGTAATGGTCTATAAATTTCACATACAAAAATTTTCAATACATGATTGTTCTTATTCCAATTTCAATGACCGTGGTTACCTGATATGAATTTATTTTCTTGGTTGAATCGCCCATGTTTCATTTCGAGATCTGCAGATGGTTGACAAATACGGCAGGCACCGGGAGAATGTCAGAGGATGCAACGACAAAAACGTTATGATTATAACAAACAAAATCAGGGAAGCAGTTTGAATGAATCAGAGTACGATTATGAGAATTTCTCACCCCAGACATTCAGGAAGGAGAGCATTGCTCTGTACCAAAGCTATTGAAAACAGCTTTATATTGAAACGTGCATATCGAACTCTTCAACTAAAGTTTCTATTGAAACATTGTTAGACAGTGAAAAGGCCTTGAGATGTTACCACCATTACTAGTGGTTGCTTTATCAGATACACTAGCATTGACTGTCGTCAGTGACTGACAAATTGAAATATGTTTACGTCCCTTACTCAGTGGTACCAATTTAGGTGTTTTGTTTTTATTTGTTATGTTTTTTTGTCACGCTAGCTATTTAAATGATAATTTAATTAAAAAAATGAGTGATATTTCTTATTCATTCTTTAGTTAACAAATGAGCGATATTTTTAATAATTAGTTGAATGAAATAAATTTTGATGGTTAAAGTCATATTCAATTTGATATTGACGTGTAATGTATATCCAAGATTTCACATACAAGTGTAAATAATCTTTATATTTCTAGGTATCGAGATGTTCTTTTTTTTTTTTTCGACCCAATTTAAAATGTAAAATCGAATTGGCAACGCTGCCTCTACTAGATCTTCATACAAGAAACAAATTAGCGCATCTATGGTCGGACTTTTAGGCTTGTTATTATTCAACCCTTGCCTGTTCTCTTAATCTTCGTTGTTGTTGTTACTTGCCTGTCCCAGTTGGGTAGTCATGGAAGAATCTAATTAATTGTGGTATACAACGTGCTATCTTTTAGGCCTTACAGGCTCTTGGTGTACTACTGAGCAATCCGAGTGAAGAGTTCTTATAGGGAAACAACGTCAGGGAATTCTGTGCATTGCGTAAACAGAAGGAAAACAAAGGGAAAGTATTCTATGATATTATAGGAAGTGCAAAAGTTTATAACTTGTTTCGAAGTGAATTTATGTTTCATAGGCTCCTAAACGGTTGCATCCGACGGGTCACAAATTTCGGTAAAGGGGGAAGTTGACCCTAGGAGGAACATAGCATAGGTGTTTCCTGACCGATAAGGATCCAATAAATTCGATTTTGGTCAGGTCAATTCTGGTATTTTCAAACCTGAGGGAGGCAGCTGCACTCTACGGACTACAAATTTGGATGAGAGGGTAACTTGATACCAGGATTAACCTATGATCAGTGTTGATGGCCTTTGCTTAGCCAAGAACAACTTTTTAGGGTGATGTAAGTTTTAGCAATTCTGAATTGCAGAAAAACAGTTTTAAGCATAGGGGTTCTGCTTCCTGTTTGGAAGGTCACATGTTATGCAAATTTGACCTAGGATACTATTCGAATACACCAAAAGTAATTTCTGATAAATTCTATCAATCTTCCCTGTTTTTTGGATTGCACCAAGGAAAAATGTGAAATGACTCAATTGACCCATTCCAAAATGGGTTATTTTTTTTTTTTGCAAAAAAGGACTTTTGTTTTACTTTTTTACCCTAATTTTGTGGGTTTCTCAATTACATCTGAATTTTCCAGAAAGTTTTCTATATATCTCTTTACTCTATCTTAGGTGTTTTCCAGTGAAAAACACCAATGATGTCACAAATATGATTTATTCTGACCATATCTGTTCTTCGACAGAACTTTTTTTTTACTTGTCTTTGAATATTGAAGCGACTGTTGTTTAATTATTGACTGAGATGGTGAGCATAATTTGAATTTATATAAGAAGACATGTTTTTTTCTTCCGAGAAAAGTGGTCTCGATTGTGAAGTTGTACATCCTTACATACTCGTTTATAGAATGGCGCAAAAATAAGAACATTTTAACGATTCAATTTATTAATACATTCACTCCTGTTTTCCTTTCATTAATGCTCTTATTTCTTTCCTTTTCTAAGCAATCTTAGGCTCGATTGAGCAAGGCAGAATCTTTTAATATTCCCTGTCAGGATCACCTTTCATCGTAATTCAGATGATACAGATGTGCCGGTTCGAAACAATGATTGATTCGAGTTGATATGTTCGAATACTATATATATATATATATGTATACATACATATATATATATATATATATATATATATATATATATATATATATACATATATATATATATATATATATATATATATATATATATACAATACTATACTATACTATATCTTCTGACAGATTACAAATTAATAGAAAGACATAGATAGATGTGTAGATAGAAAGATAGATAAACAGAGAGAGAGATAGATGGATAAACGATGATTAGAATTTGAAAACGAGTCTGAATACGAAATCGAAACTACCCTCCTAAAAAAAAAAACAATAGCAATAAAATGTATTGAAGATTTTCAAAAACGTTTTTATTCCTGAATGAGTCCCACAACAGAATGTATGGATTCTTTAGAAGGCTTTTTACCATCGTCTCTCCCTCTTTCTCCCCCTCTCTCTCCCCTCTCCCTCTCTCTCTCTCTACATATATATATATATATATATATATATATATATATATATATATATATATATATATATATATATATATAAATTATCTTATAATTGTATTAAAACTCTTCAGTGTGGCTATAGACTATCTAATATCTTCTCCAAGTTCGAAATTTTCGCAGCAGACACAGATGCTGACTGTCAGCAAGACCAAATTTAAACGATCTATTTATTTATGCATCATTCCACATCCACCAGAGTGCTCTATTCCAAAGCTAGAAGACTATTGCTGTAGTTGCCTATAATGGACGAGTTTCCCCACTTAAGAATGCTCAACCCTGAAGAAGGGAACGTTAATTATAATAATAATTGGTTATTGTGTCATCCACGGACAACAGTTTTGTTGTATCATAACTCTTCAGTGTGGCTATATATATTACCTGATGGGAATTGAGAATGCATATTCTGATGTTTGATGGGTTTATTCCATAAAGTACTCGATACATTCAGCATTGAATAATACGTTGATTTAGAGTAGAGCTCGAAGTATAATTGAGTGAAAATCTGGTACGCAAACATGTAGCTTGCAAGCAAGACTGAAACATATAACGGAATTGACTCCATGATAGCTTGAAAGGTCTTTATGTATGATTGATAAATGTAACTGTCCGTTCGAGTAGGTTTTTATCCAGAAAAGTTAAAGATATAGTTTTTGGTGGTAATATTTTCATGTGAAAAAATATCTATACGAATGTTCAATGACTCTTCATAATAGACAAAAGTTTCGAAATTTATATATATATATATATATATATACATATATATATCATCATAAATGTCCTCGTTGTAAATGAGTATAATTGTATTGCAGAAACTTTGAATATTGTGCAAAGTACACACCTTTAAAAAAGAGTTTACACGAAAAACGTTCCTTCACAATCTAATTTATTCACCTAATTCTCCTCACTCCATGGAGTGTACATTATTTTTAAGTGATGTTGATGGAAATAGTTCAGTAAATATTTATATCTCACTTCATTTGATAGAAGGCAAATTGAAACAATATTTAATTTGCATTTAGCAGTAGGTATCTGGAGTAAAGGTGTGGATACAATTTGCATTTGTAGTTTGAAAATTGTTGTCTTTGACAAAATATATCGATTTTCATTTAGAAATAGTTGTCTGCAATGTTGTTTGGCATGGAATTTGTATTTGCAAATAAGTGTCTTGACCAAAAACGTGGAATGGATTTTCATTCGGAAGTAGTTGTCCAAACTAAGGGTTCGGAAACAATTTGCATTTGAAAATAGCTGTCTGGATGAAAGATTTATATACAGGTTGCTGTTTAGTAGTCTTGACTAAATCTGTGTATACACTTTACGTATTAAGATAGTGGTCTGCGCAGAAGATTTGGATAAAATTTGCGTTTGAGGGACATGTCTCGACTAATTTCTTTTAAATAGACGTTTGCAGCAAGTGTATTTGTAAATGCACATTTATGCTATCACTAACTGTAATCAATTCGGTTCTCTTGTCTTCATAACATGCATCGTTTAATTTGTACTCTATATATTTCAATTTGCCTGCCATAATTTTTAATTTTCTTGTATTTTTTTAAATTCGCTTGCCTTATTTTAATATTTGCATGGCGTATCTTCTAATTTGTTCATTGTATTTTTTTATTCACTTGACTTAAATTTAGATTAGCTCCGCGTTAAGTGTGGCTTATCTACGAGAGCAATATTGCTAAAGTCTTGATGGAATTCTATTTATTAAATTTTTTCAATTCGTTATATAGAGGGACTTTGTGAAGTTAGTTGTTGATGAGTATGGAATGGAATTATATTCTGGAATTAAATCATTTTTTTCATTGATATATGGAAGCCTGTGATAAATACAATTTAGAGAATAAATGTTTGGTGTATGAATGAAATCATCAAAAGAGAAAGAAATAAAACAAAAAATCTCACGTTCAACTTGAAAAAAACAAGAAAAATCCAATTTGTCTTAAAAAGAAAGGTATGCGACCAATGTATCCCACCGATAGTCACTTATGGAGCTGAAATATGACTCCTAACAAAAAACTCGACCCTTGAACTGAGAACGATCCAAAGTGCACATGGGAAAATCGTTCTCAACCTCACATGGAGGGATCTTAAGATGATCCAGTATATCAGAAGAAAGACAACAGCCCAAGACATCATAGAAGCTGTTAGAAAACTCAAATAGCAATGTGCTGGACGTGTTGGAAAAATGCCAGACTGCCGCTGGATATTGTGTCTCACTACATGGATCCCCAGAGATCATGTGCAAGGATATGGCCGACAGGAAGTAAGATGGTGTGATAAAGTAAATAAATCCAGAAGGTACTGACACTGCAATACCCAGGATAGAGAGGTCTGGCGAATCTTTGGGAAGGTCTGTGTCCAACGACAGATGCTAACAGGGTGATAATGATGATAATCTGATATCACTATGAACACATATGCTTTTTATTTCCATGATGATGATGATGATCATCATCATCATGAATCTTTTAGCGTCCGTCGTTCTACCAGATTTGCCAGACAATTCTATCATGGGCGTTGCAGAGCCGATATTTTCTGAATTAGTCTAGTTCATCATGCGGTCTCATTTCCTGCAGCTTGAGTTGACTACTTTTCATACCGTAACGACAACAATAATAACCCTCACATAATTTAAAGGAGATAACTCTTCATCATTTGTCTCTCCTGTTTATCTTATCGACTGAGACAAACTGATACGTCTTATATAACTATATATATATATATATATATATATTTATATATATATATATATATATATATATATATATATATATATATATATATATATATATATATATATATATATATATGATAAAAAGGTTGAAGTAATCATCATCAATCAGAACAGGAACTATGCTTTCCAAGTTCTGTTTTCGGTCTCATTTTGTTTGTCTTACACGCTAAATTCAACTCTAAACAAAGAATGAATGATATTGAGACAAAGAAATCGTTGTTAGTCGAGTTTTATTTTATAATATGTTTGTTTGTTGTTTTTGTGTGTTTTTTGCTTTTTTCCTCTTCAATTTTCATTCTGTTAGCTTTTATTATTGGTTTGATTCAATTTGCCGGTGATTCACTTCATAATGATTCATTTTGGGACGGTGTTTTCATTGATTAGTTTTTCAAAAACAATGAATAACAACTGTGATCAATTTCATGTTTTCCATTCACTCCCCCTCCCTCTCCCATTTTCGTTTTGACACACAGACCTTGTCTTAAGGGTGTTTGGAAATCGAAGACCTCTGAAACAAAGGAATGAATCAGTAACTTCATGAAATTGATTTCCTTCTCGATAAATGAATAGGATTTTTAAAACACCATTTATTTCCTATTTTATTCGATCATCCAATAGATTTTACTCGCAGTTATAAAATCCAAATATCATTTGGTACACGTCTTTGTGATATATATATATATATATATATATATATATATATATATATATATATATATATATATATATATATATATATATATATATATATGTATGTATGATCTCTATCGCTGGTGGAATACTTGTGAGGATCTTGTCGTACCGGCTGATAGAAAAAATTGCTGATCAGAAACTCCTTGTGTGCCAGCATGGCTCCGAACAAGCAGTGACACAACAGACATAGTATTTGTCCTGTAAAGAACGGAAGAAATGCCACGATCAAAACAAGAGGCTGTCGGTCACTGTTGTCGATTTGACAAAGACATTCAACACTGTACGCAGGTCAAGCCTCTGATAGATTTTGCAGAAGCTTGATCGTCCTCTCCATTTCCTAAATATAACCATTCAACTCCATGAAGCAAAATTAAGCAGAATCAGGATCAAAGCGAGCTGTCAATCTTCTTTCTTATCGCATGAAGAAGGGCTGTGCTCTTGTTCACTAAAAATCAGAGAGACAGGTTTCAAAGGGTAGACGTATAATATTAGTCATAATCGTACTTCTACCCCCTTACTATTATTGTCTCCAACCTACTTTTCCTCTCTCCCTTCTCTTTTTTCCCATCTGTCTTTCCTTTTATTATCTCCCCCCCCACTCTCTCTCTCTCTCCCCCACATCCCAACAAATGATAGAATACAATAGCCCACTGGCGCAACTATCTACTATTACTGAATGTTAGACAAGTGTTTTATGCATATGAAAGTTTTAAAAAATAGAGGGAAGATACAATGTGCTGAGAGGGTTGTCAGTAAAAGGAAGATAAAAGAAAAGGCCGAAGTCGATCGACACAAAAATATAAGAAACAAGTCTGACAAGCAAAACTGCCCAATCTCGTGCTACACCGAGTGATCTGACAAAAACAGAGAGCAAATAAATGTCCAATTGCTACCAATACATCATTGCAGTTGATTTTATTGTTGGTGCGAGTATTGCTATTTATCCTTCGTGAGGAATTGTAAAATCAAATAGAACGATCTGAAAAGATACATAAACTTCCTCCAAGATAAAACTTAATGCAAAGGGGAAAAGGGTAGAGAATACATCTCCAACTAAAACCATATTCAGGTGAATAAGTACAAAGAGGACAGTTTCTGTTCAAACAATCGATTCTGTGGATATCCAAGAATTAAGAACTCTCTAAACTCTAGCAAACGCTTCAAATACCAGAAACTGGAGCTCAAACAAGCTAAAACTCAGTTAACCAAGTTAAAACTGCATTAGCCAAAAACTGAGATCAAATACCAATCGGCATAACTGCAGATCGCCAGTACAGTCGGAAAATTCCCTCAAAGGAGCGGCAGGATCCCATGATAAACTTCGGCATCTGTCAGGTGAAGGACAGTCCTGTCAAAACAGCCACAAAAATGCTTCGTCTCTAACAGTGCCATCTCAGTCGATCATAGGATACAAAACCTAGGTTCAGAGGCTGGGGTCAGACACAAAACTCAATTGCTTGGGATAGAGGTTTATTCTGGATAAAGCCCCCATCTGCTTATGGTAATACTGCCTTTGAACCCCACATCGTTCGATCGTGCAATCATGTATACATCATCATCATCATCATCATCAGTCTTTCATCGTTCGGCATTGGATATAAACATTCCCAAGGATCTGCAATATTTTCTCTCATGGACGTCATGGAGCCAGTATTTTATGAATTTGTCTAGTTCATGTGTCCATCTTGTATTCTGTCGGCGTCAGTTTCGCATGTGATCTCTGGGGATCCATGTCATGAGTGGCAAAGTTCATCGCTTGTTTGCCATTCTTGCAACATTGCCTGCCCATTGCCATTGAAGTTTTTTGATAAATTCTATGATGTCTCAGATTCTTGTTTTTCCACTGATACACTGAGAAAACAGGAGTCCGAGACATTAGATAAATTCTATAGTGTCTCGGACTCCTGTTTTCCTATCAGAGTGAAGATGTTATTTTGAAGTTGGTCTATCGTCTGAGTCCTGGTAACACAATCAGTTGATGCAGGCCTTGGCTACAAGATGCTCTCTTTGAAATTGATGTGGGTTTAAATGCCACCAAAGGCTCATTTCTTTATTTTCCAATCATTGACGTTGTTTTGTTCACTACAATGAATAATTCAGTTCAAGCAAGTTTTTTCTCCATTCATACACACACGTATATAAATATAATACATTCTCGTATTGTGAAAATTTGCATCGATTAGAAAGACTTATCAGACACTACCAATGATTCATGCATTTATAAATAATTGCTTACACACATATACACAAACACACACGTACACAAACACTCATACATATATGTATATTCTTTATTATATATCCTTGGGCAACAAAAATGAGTATGTATTTGTATATATATATACATATACAACATCAAAGGATATATATATATATATATATATATATATATATATATATATATATATATATATGTATATGTATATATATATATATATATATACATATACAACTTTGTGAGACAAATATATATATATATATATATATATATATATATATATATATATATATATATACATATTAATCCAAGGGGACAGAAAAAATACATTATAATATTCATATATGTGTGTCTATGTATGTAAACAATCTTACTTATATATTTTTATTCATATATATTTATATATTTATATTATCCGTTGGCCTTGATTCTTGTATATTACAGCGTATATATATTCTCTAACCCATAATGATGTATGCCCAATACATATATATATATATATATATATATATATATATATATATATGTGTGTGTGTGTGTGTGTGTGCACGAGTGTGTAGATGTAGGTGTTAGTGCCTGTGTATTTGTGCGTATTTGTATGTGGAAGCAATTATTTATGAAAGCATAAGTCATTGGTAGTGTCTGATAAATTCTCTCAATCGATGCAAATTTTCTCAAAACAAGTTGTGATGTCTGGCTCTGTAATATTTTTTTCATTCCTTCATAGAATTCAGTCTATATTCATTGTAAATGTAATTATGATTATTATTTTAATGTTATAGTCTTCTATGATTTTAATAATGTATTTAACTTTTCCAACAATTCTTTTTTATGTGTCCCCGGGGTTATAACCACTCGCTTAAAGGCCGTCATTGCCGACCATTAAATTTGTTTAGTCATTTCCTTTGTCATGAGGTGATTATATATGAATTAAAAAATAACTGAGTTTTATCGGGGGACACAAACTGCATTATAACGGATAATGTCATATTGGGGGGGGGCTACATCGATATAATAAATGTGTTTTTTCATTTGACATGTACATATATATATATATATATATATATATATATATATATATATATATATATATATATATATACACACACACACAGTTATATATATAGCTCTATTCTCATTGATATTGAGCACTGTTTCTCTCAGCGACAACAGCAAATCTCCCCGATCACACACACACACGTGCGCGCGCGTGCACGCATATATATATATATATATATATATATATATATATATATATATATATATATATATATATATATATATATATATATATATATATATACAGTAAAATTGTACTTGTCAAAAATGACAGTATTGTTCGAGCTTATATCTTTGATATAGTTTATTTTTCACTTTTGAATGATTCAAGGTCGGGAAGATACTCACAAGGTAAAACCTTTTTTTTCATAAGTTTTCTTGTAATCAAAATAAATTTACGTGTATGTTTTTCTTGTGTAGAAACGTTGTCACAAGCTTTTCATCCTACATTTTATCAGGTATTTTTGATTCCATGATGTGTAGTCAAATTTTCAAATTTTCATGCGATTTCATTGTAGGATGTTGGAAGAAAAACGCACAGGCTTGTGTGTCCGAGGATATGACAGTTGTCATCCTGTAGGTCACGGTTCAGGGTTTAACTCATTATATTTCACTATACACGTTCACTATTAGAGTACCCTCCAGAAAGAAACCCCAACAGGTTTGAAGTAAATTTTGTCAATGAAAGTAAAGAGGAACAGCTAAAATACATTGAGGCCATATTTCCGTATGAGGGACGTGAATCAGGGTCCAGTTCATCAGTATTATAGATAGATTTCAACTTTTTTAATTCGAGAATTGATTTCAAATAAACGAATTTGCAAATGTTCTCTTCGTGCGTTAAATTAGGATGTTAATCGACACCTGCCTTTTTTAAGGCTTATTCTGGGAAAGTATTTTTTTTTTAAATTAATTCGTTGAAAACTTGCCAACCGGTCACATTGGTATACACAAGGAAATCATCCAGGCTCATTTTATCCTCTTGATTTGAGCATCCTGATGATGCAGATCTTAAAGTTCCTGCATATAGTGCGTCGTTTTTACACATGTAGAATACCATGGCCATCGCTTACGTACAAGCAGAACAAACTATCATAAAAGGAAAACTTTCTTAAGATGTTCCTTTGCAATTTTGAATAGTTAAAAGAAAGAAAGGAGTTTGAGTACATCCTGAGAAGCACTTTTCCAATATTATCAAAACTTGAAGTATACAATGGATGCGTAATACTTGGTATGATCAGGCAGGAATAATAATAAAAAAATAGGTATGAAGATGAGCTTGACACTTACTAAAAGAAAATGACATCAGATGGTACAAAAGGTTTACCGATCAATAAACATTGCAGGAAACTAGACACACGGTGGAGGGGTGAGATAGTGAGGTTTGCCATTAAGACATGGGAGAGATCGGCGCATTTATAGTCGTCATGGAACGAGATGTGACTTATGTCCAACTACACACTGATAGTGTCCACTGCTGGGGCTGAAAATTTTCAGTAGATTTTTCGGCATTCCACGGCAGGATTCCTTCCCCAGTCTCTTGTAATGGTATTTCGATCGGTAACAATGGAAGTTTCTTTGGATTAGAGATATCTACTCAACTTAGCTTGGGTGTTCGAAGTGGTATAACTATTAGCGGTTTAGAAAACGGAATACGCCAAACTAATTCGTTTAGATAGAGGTTCTTACCGTACACATCGCACTATTGCTCCCACGAAAGGCATTTATCTATTAGATTTTCCTGGCAGAAAAAAGTATCTGCTACTGAAATCACAAAGTGGTCATTTGTTCCATAAGGAGTTTACAGGATTGAACATGCAGACTATGACCTTAGCGTCAGAAAAAAATAACGCTATAACTGAATTCGAGTACAATTTTATAACACGATATAAACAATCTTATTCAACGCTGATTTGTCAAGCATCATACATCGCCAGTAAATACCCACGAGAAGAAGTTATACATTTTGGAATTTTAAAGTTAAGAAAATACAACAAATTGGCAGCCAACTCCAGGATCTCTGCCGGGCAAAGTACCTCAGAGGTTACAAGGCATAAAAAGTGGACTTGGTGCACGTGAGCTGATCATCACTTGAAGAAAAAAAAAACATTGCAGGTGGGATGATTGCCATCCCAATGATCCTCGCAAGGGAAAAATAGACCAAGTGCGATTTTTTTATTTCACAAAGCGAACTTTTTAGTGGCGTACGTATCTAAGGTGCGTATGTTAGAGTGGCGTACATTACAGCACGTGTGCCGTCCAAGATACATCACCGCTCGACTACAAGTGGCACAAGTGAGACTTGGCTTTGTTGAACATGGTCGAAAAACCGACAAAAGGAGAGAGAAGGGATTCGAATCATGAGGATAATAATCTCGAATTATAACTGATGGATACCTCGATTGTTCAAGCCGTTCCATTTCTCTGCTCGTTGTTTCGTCTTACTTATATCACATTCAACATTCACAGGAGAAGTATTGCAACAAGTTTTCTTGTCGGTTGAAATTATTGCATCTTTTTATCCCTTCAATTCTGAAAAAAAATCACATCAGTATTTATATCGAGGCATACATCAAGCAGGAAATCCCTGATTAAATTTCTATCCATTTTTTAAAAAATCAACTTTTCTATCGTTAAAATCAATATGTCCTCGCTATTATAAGTTATTTCTTTATTTATCTCTATATAATCATCCCTGTTATATCTCACTCCCATCCGCCTACATCACAATAGCCAGCAACCGGATCCGAGCCTTCCTTTCTGACGTCTTAGATTCAAGTACCCTGCCTGTTGATAATTCCTTCGTGCTTCGAAAAAATCGAGCTCCCAAAAAGTCACTCCTATCTTCCTAGGGCTTGGCCAATCACTGACAAAATCTCAAAAAAGCCCGTGAAGGGAGTACATGATTCTAATACATTTATCTCTCATCTTCCCAGATACGCTTAGTAAAAAACAAGGGATTATGTACCTGCCAAATTATGTTCAAATCCTTGATAAAATAACATTAATAAAACTTCTTATTTCAGTCTAGGGTGTTTAGATTCTCATTTTATTCACATAGTTAGAAGAAAAAGCCATGATTAACTTCACTCATCCCCACGATCAAATGTTTTGCCAAATCAACTCTACTATAACGATCTTTAGAACTAGGAAGAAGTAATAGTGAAAAGCTGTTACAACCATTGTCAACCATGACACAGGGAAAATTTTACGTCCGTGTTTTTAAGAAGTTAGTGTTTGTGCAGTTTTATATTTTATTTTCAGTTTCTCTTTCAATTCTAAACTTGTCAAAATTGGTTTTGTGTTTTATTTATAGTTATTAAAATTGCAGACGGAGATATTCCATCCGCGGAGAATGATAAATAAATAAAGACAATTAGTCTGAAAAATAACCTGTATAGAGCTTAGACGATGAAGACAGGTTTACGTTGACAAGTTATAATAATTTAGAAACCAAGTTATTGTATTTTGAAGAGAGAAAAAAATTTCTTCAAGGGCTGATATCCTATTCGCTATATCTGTTCACACGGTTAATGTACAATTGAAACTTTAACGTCCGTTCATTTTATACAGGGGGTTTTGGTATTTGTTTTGATATAATCATCAGAATTAATGAAAGTTTCGATTCATCTTTTATTGGGTCGTACCAATGATAACACTATTTATATAACTAAAGTATCCTCGTATATGAAATTTATATATATATATATATATGTGTGTGTGTGTTTGTGTGTGTGTGTGTGTGTGTGTGTGTGTGTGTGGATAAGTGTGCGAATCTTCAGAAGAAATAAGCATGAACTCTGTCGGAAATTATCGAAAAGGCCAATATAGCATGAACATTTATCGTGAATCAAAACCCAAACTGAAAGCATTTGTTAGGGGGTTAAAAAAATTTTCTACATGATAAGAGGTAAATGATCAAATTTTCAGCGACTTCTACCAACCCATTGGTGAAGCCTGCTACACATAAATATAGCCAGACTGACTCAAAAACTGAACATACCAATGTTGACTGTTTTTATGACAGTTTTGATTAACAGTTTCTATTTATTAACAGTTGCAATGACATGAGAGGTTGTCTTCATGAAAAGAATAAAGAGTTATGATGATTATTTCTCCAAAGAATTTTTTTCAATGGAATACTTACCACCATTGTCAATAATTGAACAGCCTTAGCGACAAAGTTTGAAGGCACGTAAAAAAAATTTCAATCGAAGAATAAATATGGTCAGAATGAATTCCATCCATTGCATTGCTGTCTTTTTCTCAGTAGGAAAGAATCTAAAATAGAGTTTTAAAAATATTTGCATCTAAAATAGAGTTTTAAAAATATTTGCATCTAAAATAGAGTTTTAAAAATATTTGCATCTAAAATAAAGTTTTAAAAATATTTGCATCTAAAATAGAGTTTTAAAAATATTTGCATCTAAAATAGAGTTTTAAAAATATTTGCATCTAAAATAGAGTTTTAAAAATATTTGCATCTAAAATAGAGTTTTAAAAATATTTGCATCTAAAATAGAGTTTTAAAAATATTTGCATCTAAAATAAAGTTTTGAAAATATTTGCATCTAAAATAGAGTTTTAAAAATATTTGCATCTAAAATAGAGTTTTAAAAATATTTGCATCTAAAATAAAGTTTTAAAAATATTTGCATCTAAAATAGAGTTTTAAAAATATTTGCATCTAAAATAGAGTTTTAAAAATATTTGCATCTAAAATAAAGTTTTGAAAATATTTGCATCTAAAATAGAGTTTTAAAAATATTTGCATCTAAAATAGAGTTTTAAAAATATTTGCATCTAAAATAAAGTTTTAAAAATATTTGCATCTAAAATAGAGTTTTAAAAATATTTGCATCTAAAATAGAGTTTTAAAAATATTTGCATCTAAAATAGAGTTTTGAAAATATTTGCATCTAAAATAGAGTTTTAAAAATATTTGCATCTAAAATAGAGTTTTAAAAATATTTGCATCTAAAATAAAGTTTTAAAAATATTTGCATCTAAAATAGAGTTTTGAAAATATTTGCATCTAAAATAGAGTTTTAAAAATATTTGCATCTAAAATAGAGTTTTAAAAATATTTGCATCTAAAATAAAGTTTTAAAAATATTTGCATCTAAAATAGAGTTTTAAAAATATTTGCATCTAAAATAGAGTTTTAAAAATATTTGCATCTAAAATAGAGTTTTGAAAATATTTGCATCTAAAATAGAGTTTTAAAAATATTTGCATCTAAAATAAAGTTTTAAAAATATTTGCATCTAAAATAGAGTTTTAAAAATATTTGCATCTAAAATAGAGTTTTAAAAATATTTGCATCTAAAATAGAGTTTTAAAAATATTTGCATCTAAAATAGAGTTTTAAAAATATTTGCATCTAAAATAGAGTTTTAAAAATATTTGCATCTAAAATAGAGTTTTGAAAATATTTGCATCTAAAATAGAGTTTTAAAAATATTTGCATCTAAAATAAAGTTTTAAAAATATTTGCATCTAAAATAGAGTTTTAAAAATATTTGCATCTAAAATAGAGTTTTAAAAATATTTGCATCTAAAATAAAGTTTTAAAAATATTTGCATCTAAAATAGAGTTTTAAAAATATTTGCATCTAAAATAGAGTTTTAAAAATATTTGCATCTAAAATAAAGTTTTGAAAATATTTGCATCTAAAATAGAGTTTTAAAAATATTTGCATCTAAAATAGAGTTTTAAAAATATTTGCATCTAAAATAAAGTTTTAAAAATATTTGCATCTAAAATAGAGTTTTAAAAATATTTGCATCTAAAATAGAGTTTTAAAAATATTTGCATCTAAAATAAAGTTTTGAAAATATTTGCATCTAAAATAGAGTTTTAAAAATATTTGCATCTAAAATAGAGTTTTAAAAATATTTGCATCTAAAATAAAGTTTTAAAAATATTTGCATCTAAAATAGAGTTTTAAAAATATTTGCATCTAAAATAGAGTTTTAAAAATATTTGCATCTAAAATAGAGTTTTAAAAATATTTGCATCTAAAATAGAGTTTTAAAAATATTTGCATCTAAAATAAAGTTTTAAAAATATTTGCATCTAAAATAGAGTTTTAAAAATATTTGCATCTAAAATAGAGTTTTAAAAATATTTGCATCTAAAATAAAGTTTTAAAAATATTTGCATCTAAAATAGAGTTTTAAAAATATTTGCATCTAAAATAGAGTTTTGAAAATATTTGCATCTAAAATAGAGTTTTAAAAATATTTGCATCTAAAATAAAGTTTTAAAAATATTTGCATCTAAAATAGAGTTTTAAAAATATTTGCATCTAAAATAGAGTTTTGAAAATATTTGCATCTAAAATAGAGTTTTAAAAATATTTGCATCTAAAATAAAGTTTTAAAAATATTTGCATCTAAAATAGAGTTTTAAAAATATTTGCATCTAAAATAGAGTTTTAAAAATATTTGCATCTAAAATAAAGTTTTAAAAATATTTGCATCTAAAATAGAGTTTTAAAAATATTTGCATCTAAAATAGAGTTTTAAAAATATTTGCATCTAAAATAAAGTTTTGAAAATATTTGCATCTAAAATAGAGTTTTAAAAATATTTGCATCTAAAATAGAGTTTTAAAAATATTTGCATCTAAAATAAAGTTTTAAAAATATTTGCATCTAAAATAGAGTTTTAAAAATATTTGCATCTAAAATAGAGTTTTAAAAATATTTGCATCTAAAATAAAGTTTTGAAAATATTTGCATCTAAAATAGAGTTTTAAAAATATTTGCATCTAAAATAGAGTTTTAAAAATATTTGCATCTAAAATAAAGTTTTAAAAATATTTGCATCTAAAATAGAGTTTTAAAAATATTTGCATCTAAAATAGAGTTTTAAAAATATTTGCATCTAAAATAGAGTTTTAAAAATATTTGCATCTAAAATAGAGTTTTAAAAATATTTGCATCTAAAATAAAGTTTTGAAAATATTTGCATCTAAAATAGAGTTTTAAAAATATTTGCATCTAAAATAAAGTTTTAAAAATATTTGCATCTAAAATAGAGTTTTAAAAATATTTGCATCTAAAATAGAGTTTTAAAAATATTTGCATCTAAAATAGAGTTTTAAAAATATTTGCATCTAAAATAAAGTTTTGAAAATATTTGCATCTAAAATAGAGTTTTAAAAATATTTGCATCTAAAATAGAGTTTTAAAAATATTTGCATCTAAAATAGAGTTTTAAAAATATTTGCATCTAAAATAAAGTTTTGAAAATATTTGCATCTAAAATAGAGTTTTGAAAATATTTGCATCTAAAATAGAGTTTTAAAAATATTTGCATCTAAAATAAAGTTTTAAAAATATTTGCATCTAAAATAAAGTTTTAAAAATATTTGCATCTAAAATAGAGTTTTAAAAATATTTGCATCTAAAATAGAGTTTTAAAAATATTTGCATCTAAAATAGAGTTTTAAAAATATTTGCATCTAAAATAGAGTTTTAAAAATATTTGCATCTAAAATAAAGTTTTGAAAATATTTGCATCTAAAATAGAGTTTTAAAAATATTTGCATCTAAAATAAAGTTTTAAAAATATTTGCATCTAAAATAAAGTTTTAAAAATATTTGCATCTAAAATAGAGTTTTAAAAATATTTGCATCTAAAATAGAGTTTTAAAAATATTTGCATCTAAAATAGAGTTTTAAAAATATTTGCATCTAAAATAGAGTTTTAAAAATATTTGCATCTAAAATAGAGTTTTGAAAATATTTGCATCTAAAATAGAGTTTTAAAAATATTTGCATCTAAAATAAAGTTTTAAAAATATTTGCATCTAAAATAAAGTTTTAAAAATATTTGCATCTAAAATAGAGTTTTAAAAATATTTGCATCTAAAATAGAGTTTTAAAAATATTTGCATCTAAAATAGAGTTTTAAAAATATTTGCATCTAAAATAGAGTTTTAAAAATATTTGCATCTAAAATAAAGTTTTGAAAATATTTGCATCTAAAATAGAGTTTTAAAAATATTTGCATCTAAAATAAAGTTTTAAAAATATTTGCATCTAAAATAGAGTTTTAAAAATATTTGCATCTAAAATAGAGTTTTAAAAATATTTGCATCTAAAATAGAGTTTTAAAAATATTTGCATCTAAAATAAAGTTTTGAAAATATTTGCATCTAAAATAGAGTTTTAAAAATATTTGCATCTAAAATAGAGTTTTAAAAATATTTGCATCTAAAATAGAGTTTTAAAAATATTTGCATCTAAAATAGAGTTTTAAAAATATTTGCATCTAAAATAGAGTTTTGAAAATATTTGCATCTAAAATAGAGTTTTAAAAATATTTGCATCTAAAATAAAGTTTTAAAAATATTTGCATCTAAAATAGAGTTTTAAAAATATTTGCATCTAAAATAGAGTTTTAAAAATATTTGCATCTAAAATAAAGTTTTAAAAATATTTGCATCTAAAATAGAGTTTTAAAAATATTTGCATCTAAAATAGAGTTTTAAAAATATTTGCATCTAAAATAAAGTTTTAAAAATATTTGCATCTAAAATAGAGTTTTAAAAATATTTGCATCTAAAATAGAGTTTTAAAAATATTTGCATCTAAAATAAAGTTTTAAAAATATTTGCATCTAAAATAGAGTTTTAAAAATATCTGCATCTAAAATAGAGTTTTAAAAATATTTGCATCTAAAATAGAGTTTTAAAAATATTTGCATCTAAAATAGAGTTTTAAAAATATTTGCATCTAAAATAAAGTTTTAAAAATATTTGCATCTAAAATAGAGTTTTAAAAATATTTGCATCTAAAATAGAGTTTTAAAAATATTTGCATCTAAAATAAAGTTTTAAAAATATTTGCATCTAAAATAGAGTTTTAAAAATATTTGCATCTAAAATAGAGTTTTAAAAATATTTGCATCTAAAATAGAGTTTTAAAAATATTTGCATCTAAAATAGAGTTTTAAAAATATTTGCATCTAAAATAGAGTTTTAAAAATATTTGCATCTAAAATAGAGTTTTAAAAATATTTGCATCTAAAATAAAGTTTTAAAAATATTTGCATCTAAAATAGAGTTTTAAAAATATTTGCATCTAAAATAGAGTTTTAAAAATATTTGCATCTAAAATAGAGTTTTAAAAATATTTGCATCTAAAATAGAGTTTTAAAAATATTTGCATCTAAAATAAAGTTTTAAAAATATTTGCATCTAAAATAGAGTTTTAAAAATATTTGCATCTAAAATAGAGTTTTAAAAATATTTGCATCTAAAATAGAGTTTTAAAAATATTTGCATCTAAAATAGAGTTTTAAAAATATTTGCATCTAAAATAGAGTTTTAAAAATATTTGCATCTAAAATAAAGTTTTAAAAATATTTGATTTTTCAGACTGTTATTATTAAACCCGTCAAAATAAATCCACGAAAAGTCAAAAGAACTTTTCTCCAAAGATCAAAATATAGCTAGAAGATGCCGAGGGTATAATAATTTTAAAGTTTGTATACAAAATGGTGTGGCCAGGAGCGCTAAAACACACGAACACATACATACACAAACATTTGCGTGTATGGAACATTGATAGAACCTCTCGTCTCATTTGGTGGCTGTAGTTACCCAACGAAATAAATAAGCAAATAGAATCGACTGAATGTTCCTCTGTGGATGATACACAACGCTATCCCCTCTCCATACATCTACCCGCTTGCTCTCTCATGATTACTGAGTCCCAACCCACTAATATGTTCCGTTCATTATTCTCATCCGCTTTGATTACTTCGCCGTCGCCGGGCATGCGCAGTAATTCTCCTGTCAATGTCTTCTTTTAATTGTTCTCAGTTCGTAGTGAATATTTCGCTTGCTAATATTTTCTTTTTGTGCACTTTAGAAGGATGATTCTGATTTAATTAGCGAGTCGGTGCAATCGTATAATAAAAAAAAAAAACGACCAAGAATGGTTAAGACGGTATCACTGCTACTATGATTATCAATAATAATAATAATAATAATAATAATGATAATAATAATAATAATAGTTTTAACAAACCTACCGGTAGAATAATCATGAAAATGCAAAACACATTATGACCACAAAAGCCGAGACGCACATTCAAGATATGTGTGTCATAAGCAGCAGATGTTCCCTTGTTGGCCTCTAGGTAGGACTCGGTCTTTTTTTCCTGTGACTGTTGGAAACAATTCCGGCTTGTGTTCCCTTGATGGCTAACAGGAAGGACACAGTCGTTACTGGGTGACTGTTGTCCAAAAAAGAAAAAGGGAAGAAAATAAAAGAAAGAGTATAAAAAAATAACTGATTTATTTTCACCTAAAAAGAAACCATCTGTTCCAGGATAGAAACAACTCATGTTCACAAGATAGAGGGTAAAACACAACTGAGGCATGAATTTGTCGTTTGGCTGATCAAGCAGAATAAATTCCGAAAAGAAACTGGCTATCAAAGTTAGAGCTGCTCGGAATCCGTAAAGTATCAAAAAATAACTCATCTTACCCTACGAGAAATACCCCCACGAAACTAACATTTTGAAGAGATATAGATAAGGGATCGTTCGAAATACACAGAACAGCACTGGAAAAATGAACATTCTGAAAAGTATCTATCTGGAAAGCATCGAGACCTGGTGGTATTTACTGGTAACAGTTCAAGAAATTCGCCACACTGCCTGACGGACAGATTCACCAACTTTAAACTTGCATTGGTAAAGGCAAAGTCCCTGGTGTCAAAAAAAAAAACTCATCTAAAAGGACACTTACATAAGGGATGTAGCAAGCAACTATAGACCAATTATGTGCATACCCCAGTGGTGTCAAATCTTGACTGTTCAAATCGTGAAGAGGTTATATATCTCGATGGAAAGAAGAAATTTCTTTACGAAAGAACAGAGAGAAATGTAGAAAAGAAATCAAAGGACAGAAGATTAAAGGAAGTCAAGAAGAGAACAAAAATGTTTCAATATAAAAGATTGATCACATAAAAGCATCCATGTTTCTTCATAGCTGGAGATTCGAATGCTTCAGGACATTAAGGATCCACGGATCAGTCGTGATATTCATAGCCAACTGTATGAAGAGCTGGAAAAAAGACTTAGCACAGAGGAGTATAAAAAGGATGATTTTCCAAAAGATCTCTCTATCTCAATTATTATTTCGTCGGGGAAGACTATTGCTGTTGGAGTAGACTCACCGGACAAAATTATCAGAATATTAACGGATATGGTTCTTTATGTTACTATAGAAAAAATAGAAATGAAAGGAAAAAAGAGTACGTTAGGAGTTCAAGAGAACTAAGGTAAACTGCAGAAATTTGATAAATGGGAGGGACATATGAGCAGTAACGGTAGTATGATACTCAAGTTCATTTCTTCGATTGGCAAAGAAAAACTTCCAATCAATGGACTGACAAACTAAGAAGCTCATGGAGGTAGACGAGGCCCTACAACCCAGATATGGCCCAGATAGATTGTATGTGAAAATGAAAGGAGACAACAGAGGACTCAACAACCTAAAAGACTGTGGTTGAAAAGGCATTTGCAAGTTGGCAGTGATGAAATTATGAAAAGCATCAGGAAAAAGCACTGCAATGATATGGGAAAAAAGATAGCAAACAAGCTTATAAACAGGATGGAAACTTAGAAAAGAATAGAACGGAAACTCTCAACAATCAAAAAGGAACAGAAAATATCGAAGTATGAAGATCATGGACATATGCAAAGGACATCAGAGGAGAAAAATCGAATCTTCCATCCTGGTAGCCCTCTAAATGTGTGAGAACAAACTATGTCAGGATGAAAATCGACAGCAAGTTCCTCCTCCATGTGGAAAAGGTGGGTGGGGGACAATCGACCGCATAACTAGCAATTTATCAAACTACCTCAGAAGGAATACAAAAAGCATGACAGAGTAGGGATAGTCGTAGACTAGGAACTATGCATGAAGCTATGTATACAAATGGTACCAGCACAAACAAGAGATTAAGTTGAAACCGTGAACCACACAAGAAGCAGAACCAACCATATCATCAAAGCAGGGTGGCCATATATGGTTATTGAGCACAAAAAGAGAATACCTGACAAATCATAGACGTGGCTGGACCACTGAGTGAATACGAAAGAGTGAAAGAGAGGAAAATATGGAGAAGTACCAGGAATTGGTCTTGGAGTTGGGGATGATGTAGAACAAAAAGGCAACGGTAGTGGTAGTAATAATATGAGCACATGGGATAGTGTCAAAGTCATTAAAGTCAAGGATTGACTCGTTTGAAATAAGGGGAAGAATTTGGACTATGCAAACCATTGCTCTTATGTGGTCTGCTAGAATACTTAAAAGGTTAATGGAAATGAGGGACAGGCCATTTCCAGTTGTCAATAATGGCCAGACAGCTAGAAAAAAGGTAAATATGTTAGAAAAAGGTATATATATGGACAATATAAACCGCTGCGCTGTAGTCATATGTGAGAACACCGGGAGGAAGACAGAAGACCTGAGTGAGACTTAACCCCACACAGCTTTCTGTGATGGTTTCGAAACACTATGTGAGAAGGTGCGAATCACAGCTCTGCAGTAATACTGAAAGGAGAGCTGGGGACTCAGGGAAACTTGATACAATTCCAGCAATAATCACCAGACATCTGGCGCGAATATGCAGACACAATAACCAATTCAACTACTACTACTACTACTACTACTACTACTATCTGTAGTAATAATTGTAGTACAGGTCAGTTTAGTTACTAAAAAGAAACTGTCACAGAACTAATGTCTCTTGGCAACCTACAAGACGTCCTTCTTAACTTCAATGCTGTTTTGATGACAATTAATCAAAAAATTGTGGAAAAATGATGATTAAAGTATAAGTTACTTTTATTTACATTTAATTGGGTAGTGATCATCAAAAAAGTCAAAATTTCAGAAAAAAAGTATGAATGTTACTGGGCACGAACCACGGGGCTGATTTAGAATAAACATACATCGCAAATTGAACACCCACCAAAAGAACTATTTTTGCGCTTAAAAACAAAAAGGAAATATTTTGTAGATATGACGATGAGAACTTTTTTTTATATTTAACCCTTTTGCTCGATTAATGCAGTTTGTGTGCTCAACACACACATATGCAGCCATCCAGGACGAACTTGGAAATTAAAGAGATCTATGTTGACACGAATTTTGTCAATGTGGAGAAAGAAATGTGAACCACATAACCAGCGAATGCGTGATATTGAAACACACACAATAGGGTAGCAACAATTATACACCTGAAACTGAGCAAACGGATCTTTATCATCATCATCATTATCATTAGTCTTTTAACGTCCGTCGTTGGACAAAGCCCTTCCCCAGGAGTCACCATAATTCTCTATCATGGGATTTAACCAAGTGAATAGATGGTATCAACACAAACCAGAGACCGCACTCAAGGATGGAAGCCATAAGTTACTGTGGAACTTCAACTTCTTAACTGACTACCCCATCCAAGCAAGACAACAGGATCTGGTAATTGTGGACAAGAAGGGGAGGATAGATAAGACTATACCTGCAGATCACTTGATGTGCAAGAAGAGAGGTTGAAATCTGGGAAAGTACCAGGACCATGCAAGGGAACAGAAGATGGTGCACAACAATTAATTGTGCAAGCACTCGGGTGTAATAGGGCAGGCACTCAAAACCTTACCAAAGACACTAAAAATCAAATCGGAGAAACTGATGATGAGGAAGATTTGATACTATATAGACCAGGAAACTACTACAAACTGCCCAAATACCGAGGAAAGTACTGGAGGTATGAGACCTTCGACCCCCAGCTGATAGCAATGACCTAACCAAGAATATATATAAATAGAAAGGAAAAACAGGGAATATATGTACATTTCACAAGACAACTGATGATATTATAGAGTATGACTTGGTAGTCGTGCCCATCATAATGGGATTACGAGGAAGTTCCTAAAAGCTTTTCAACGATACCGGAAGATCAAAAAATCTGATGAATAAGAATGTTCAACGCAATTATTTCTTGCGAGTGAGTATCATTTTTTACTGATTTCCATGTTCAGAAACATATTTTAAATGGCTGTTATTATCTTTGCTTTTGTTGCCTGGATACAGATATCAATATATAATCCTTTTTACTCTACTATAAGACGATAAAAGTGCGCAAATTCGTCTCTTGTTCATTTGAAAATGATTAGATTTCAAATTATTACCACCTTGGTCGCCGAAGCAAAGTTTAACGAGAATAATTGACATTTTCAATACTTAGTATGCATAGTCAATCAGGAGATACTCCATTACCCGGTAACAAAAGGAATTTTACAAAAGTTGCACAGTGTAGTTGTAACTATCCAGACGTCAGCATTATCATAATCAGCTTGAAATCTGAAGAAAAAATGCCGCTACATCATTATAAGTAGCCAGTTACTACTGGTGTAAGAAGCTCAATGGTTGTAATTAGTGTTAATAGCAAAATCACTATTTTTAGTTCATCTGTTAATGAATACAATAATATACGTTAATGTCTCCAAAACAAACATTGTTTTGGCCTTTTTTGTTAATCTCCATAAAGTACGAATCCCCCCCTCCCCGAAATCAAATTGCGTTTTTCATTTTCAGTTGGCATCACATAAAGGTTTGAAAGGGAAAGATTCATACTCAATGAGGCTTGTATGACATTTAAACCGAAAGACGAATAGTCATGTCTGTATTGGCATCAACTCGTAGAATATGTGATGCCCACATAAATCTATATTTACACAATATTTTTTTCGAAGAAAGTGCATTCGCTTAATTAGATTAGATGTCTGTGGTAGCATCGTGAAGATACTAAAAATCCCATTCTTGATTTCCTCGTCACCGACCAGCTGTCTTTCTTGGTAGTATCGGACAACCCTTCTCATGGTGACCCCAATCTTTACCATCTCCACGCTGTCGATTTTATTTCCATACTGGCCCACCCAACCCTACCGAATCTTGGTCACTGCTTCCCGACTGGACAACAATCGGCTTTGCCAGTCATTGGTGAGCATTTTGTCCAGTGGTTACCATTTATCATTTTCCTCGTACACCACCTGATGATCCATAAGCTGGTGGAATGATTGAAGGACGGAGAGACGGTGGGACGACTGTTGAAGGATTAGTTTCGTAATCCGTTCCTGGATCTACCATGTATCTGTTTCCATTGCCTTCCCACTTAATCGTTCGTCTGACCTCTTCGCTCAGGGAACGCCGCACATTTTAGGAAGCTTTTAAATACGTCTCTTTCTTTCGTTTGATTTTGCATGAGAATAATGGTCTCAAGTGACCAGGCCAGACAGAGTAATGCACCCCGGATAGTGCATATCTCTCTCTCTCTCTCTCTCTCTCTCTCTCTCTCTCTCTCTGTTGGGAAAGACTCACTTTGCATTAAACTTGGATGAGAACAGCTCGAGGCATTTTTTCTATACTCGGAGACATACGAAACGGCAAAGAAATATATAAACGCTGCCACTTACCTGAGTTTAAATGATACGTTTTCAGTAATAAGACGCGGTAAACCTTACGTAGTTTGGTGAGAGAGAGGGAGAGAGACAGAGAGAGAGTAGGAAGAAATGGAAGTTAGGTAGTTTGATAACTAGGAAAGAATGGAGATAGAAGAAAAATTCAAGCGGCTCAAATATGAGGAAGGAGGAGAGAGAGGAAAAAAAGAAGACATATATAGTTCAATAAGTGGGAAGGTGAGCAGAGAAAAATGCCCGGTAGTGGACTAAGGGAGGAGGATTATAGGTAATTGTCTTGAATAGTTTTGTGAAAATATTTAAAGAATGACAATAACAGTTAATCAAGCTTTTGTTGCTAACATATTGCAAAAAAAAAATGAAGGCAGAAACCTCGACCATTTAAATGTGTATGAAATTTAACAACGAGGATGAATTCATGGTCATAAAAATGAAACAGTGTCTTAGATGTTCTCCATTGTCTGTGTAATTTAAATTTCAAGCGCAGCCGCATATTTATTTAACTTTTTTAAGTCTGTATTTCTTTATCGTTAGGGTTTACGAAACGTACAGCGTCTCTGGTTATCTTCTTTTCAAAATTTGAACGGCTTGAGTTTGACGAACCTAATCCAAACAATTAAAAAGTTAGCTTATGAAAGTAATCTATGTTTTTTTTTTGTTTTTTTTTTTTGTGGTAGGCAACGAAAATTTGAAGGACTTAGGGAAGGAATGAGGAGATACAGGCAAAGAGTGGGGGGCAAAACAAGCGTGAGATAATGGATAGTTTTAGCTGTCAACAACGATGGATCTTCTACGGGTTCAGACAGTATTGATTATTATGTACGATATCTCCTTCGGAAACCTGAAATAAATCTTATTACCACCATAAGACATATCAGTATCTAAAAGAATTTTTGTTTAAAGAAACACAATATTAGCACTTTGAGAAACAAATGTAGAAACAAAGAAGTTAAGTGAAATGATAAAACAGCCAGAAAAATTATCTACGTTTTTTATGAAATAAGAAATAAATATTAAAAACTGTAGAAAAGAGTAGATTGAAAAATACAGAACACCGTGAGTAAACATAACGTACGGTTTGCTATGAATTGTTTTTTTAAGAATATCGAAAAATTATTTATACTTCAAGAAACCGTTTGCATAAATCACCATTAATAGAAACGTACATCCATCGGATCATACCTGATATTGAATACACATTGACATTTTAGTAAAAAGAAAACTTCCATAAAAATAGTCAGAGCGTTTAGTGATATTTGATGAATTTTCAAATTTTTAAAAATAATTTTAGAAAACATATTGATAACAAGAACAACACCAATGCCTGAGCAAAAGCATGGAGGTTCCCCATTTAAAAAGCTCTTAGACATCGGGGAGCTGTGTCCCCAAGCTGGGATTGGTCTCTTTTGAGATGTTGAGAAGCTAAATCTATGGCCATTAAACCAATGGCTTGAAGGGCTCCATCAGTCAGGATCCCTTTAGCTGCAGTAGAATGCCGAGAGTTTGTAAGTAGTAAATGATTGACTGAGTACTAAAAGATATAGTGTATTCTTTTTCAAACCAACATTGGAATAGCAACATTTTGATTTTAAACTTTATACATACGCTTTTCTCTTTTCTTGATGTCACATAGTTTTTGACTTTTACATCAATGAATATGGAGTGTTGCTCCAGGAACTCTGCGTGGCATCTTTTCTTCTTTTATATTACCTTTTGATTCCCAGAGGACAACACTATAACGCCCTTCTTGGCAGTTTCCGTTTAAACGGTTTTTCTTGTTTATTTAGATGAAAAACGAAACCATGAATAGCTTCGAGTCTCTTGACGGGTACGATATCGTAGGACAATTAACAAATACGATATCTCACGAACGACACTCAATAGATACGATATTTTACTGCATCCCTGCGATCTATCAGCGGGTATGAAGAAAGGGGAATTGAAATTCAACTCTTTTAATCATCATCTGAATATTTTCTTTCCGAACCCTAGAAAAAATGAGGTACTAAAAGGACGTTGGAAAGTGAATAACAGGTTTAGAAGAGCCCTTCTGCTTCGAAACTCACGGGTACAGTCCTTACGTCACGTGGTATGGCAAGGGTTGGAGAACAGAGGTAAATCGGTGGAAATGGTGTGGAAAATAAAAATGTTGGGTTGATGGATATTGAATTGAGAAAATGAACACGGTTAAAGCTTATTAGGACGCATGAGATTTTAAACTAATTTTCGTACATAAATTTTCTATATGATGCCATCATCATCATCAGCAGCAGCAGCAACAGCAGCAGCAGCAGCAGCAGCAGCTGCAGTGGCCTTTTAACATCCATTGCTAGACATAAACCTTCGCCAAGATTCTCAAGAACTCTCTATAGGCGTTTCGGAGCCAGTACTTTCCAAACTTGTCTGTTTTGTCACGCCATCTTATTTTCTGCCCGGCATAGTTTCGGATATGATCCCTGAGGATCGACGTTGAGGGCCAGGATGTCCAGAAGTCCTATTCCATTCTTGTGACATGTCCATTGCCATTTGAGATATCGAATGGAGTCCATGATATATCCATCTAATGTTCTTCCTCGTGCAGTTTTGTGACCTCTCCATGTGATGTTGAGCATGATTTTTCCCGGTGAGCATTGCATTTTTCTCAGTTTGATGGACCATCTTCTAGTTAGGTTCCATGATACAGGTCCGTGAGTGACTATGGAGGGAATACATTGGACTAATGGGATCTCCTCACTCTTGAAAGTTGAGCTTGCTTTACCGAAGGCTTGCCATCTTAGAGTGATAATCAATTTGATTTGTCCTTTTTTTTTGTGGATTTCAAGGAGAGTTGTTGTCCTAGGTAGATATAATGGAGTATTTCTCCGCCTCTGCTTTTTCGATTTTGATCATTGTGTGTTTTTTTCTGACTTGATTGTTAGACATGAACTTTGTTTTGCTGAAGTTCATGGACAGGCTGATTTTCTTGCTTTTTTCATTCAATTCATGTTATTTTTAATGTTGACTATTATAACGCCATGTTTCGAGATATCAAGGGATGCAATACGTGTGACTAAGTAAATTGATAAACAGTAATGCCTAGTATCTCAAAAGACACCGATTGATGATTAAATTACTTTCGCTGTATAACATGTCGGGGTGATGAATTAAAAAAATTGGAAAAAACGTATGATCAATGAATAAGTGACTCCACACGCCTTACGTTGGGCTGTGATCATTAAAAATTTCAATTTTTAGGAAACAAGCATGAAAGCTACCCAACACGAACTTAGGATCCAATTCAGCACCAGTTTAGACTGTAAACTGAACCCGCTGAAAAAAAACTATCTATGGATGAGGATCTGAAAAAAAACTTTCCTCTAGACATAAGGAGTAAAAGCTTGAATATCCAGCCCTCTAGCCCCGTTTATGTGACATATACGCTTGACACTTATGTACATAGAGAGCTAGCCAGACAGACAGACGGACGAACTAAAACACTGAATTATGCTCTGTTGACAGTATTGGTTGACGGTTTTCAATAAATTATCACGTGTGCATTTAAATGTTACAATTGTAGCGTAGTTGAATTATTGAATTCTTTGGTGCCATAATTTTATTCACTGACTTAATTATTTTGGGACATATTATTTTCTTTTAATTTAATTAAGTGCAAATATCTCAATTTGCAATTTCTTATTTTACTGCTGAATTGTAAAACTGCTCACTTCCAAATGTCAATTAATGCGTCTATGGGAATGTACCAGAGTATTAGAAATCAATTCGTATGCTGAAAATAACGTCATATATATATATATATATATATATATATATATATATATATATATATATATATATATATATATATATATATGTATATGTATATGTATGTTTATATATGTATATGTATATATATATGTTTATATATATATATGTGTATATATATATATATATGTTTATATATATATATGTGTATGTATATATATATGTGTATATATATGTGTGTGTATATATATATATATATATATATATATATATATATATATATATATATATATTAGCATTGTACTGTTGCAGTGGTGGAATTCAATTTCTAAAGGTAACTGGTAATTACTGATGTCTGATCATTTTTGCTGCTAAAAATGTGTGAAATATTTGATTTTTAGATGAAATCAGTGTGTTTGGTAATGTCATTCAACACAAATAGTTTTTTTTGCGTCAACCAAAAAGATTCCCCGTTCTTCGTTTTACGCTAATATAAACTAGCTCACTTAAAGACGTAGTGGCGTCATAAAGAAGAACCAACAATCACAAATTCTTATATTTCCCAGGGAAGAGACTAGACCTAAGAAATAAGGAAGTGATTATTTGGAATCGGTTTGTAAACTAAGTGACTCTAATTTGAAAAGAGAGATAACGAGAAGAGACGATGTGTGAGATGGAATTGCATAAATTACGCAGACAATTCGGAACTTCAAGTTTACTGTTTACATCATGTTTGCATAAACTCGTCAAGAGAAATAATGTTAGAATGAACAAGGGAAAATGTAATCATGTTTTATCAGTTTCAAATGTAATTGCAATCCAAACCCTGACTTTAATCCTAACCCTAACACAAGATTAGATTGAAATAAAAATAGATTGTCAGCAGCAGTCTAAATAAGGTTGTCTGTAAAGTTGACCCCTTTTTTCAAAATTTGAACGTCTTAGATTACGAACCTTTTCCAGACAATTATCAACACGGAAATAGAGAACAACATAGAGTCGTGGATCAAATGAAATGTTGTGTTCAAGCTTTGGTGGTTATCAAATATTTGAGACACTTGAGAAGAACACAATAAAAATAACTGGTTCGAAAGCATCATAATGTAATCTTAAAATATATCTAATAATTCTAGTGGAAGACAACCTTGGTTATCTCCCTTTGATGGAACTCTTTTGGACAATCAGACTATAGATACTAGCCTCGTATCAGTTATAGAGCACATTTCAGTAATTGGAAAGTGTGATAAAGCTTCCCAAATCCCTGTTCCGTCTTTATTACATTAGCAACTCTAATGATACGCACCTTATAGGTACAATACTTAAACATTTCTATAATCAGCGGAAGCATAACAAACCATGAGAGGAGGAGAAATAAAAGGTTTCGCTTTTTTAAATCTTCAAAAGCTTCTTTCGTGTGACATTCCTCAAAGGATGATCCGTTAGAAAGATGTTCAAACGTACTTTGTAGGAACAATTTTCACAGATTAGAAAATATCGTTTTAAATGTAAAAAAAAAAAAAACTTTTGAGGATTTTTGTAAATAGAAAAAAAAACTTATTTTATTCTTTTCCTCTTATGATTTAATACGCTCCCACAAATTGCAAAAAATATCCAACGGGTCTATGCAAAATGCATCCTTATGATATTCTATGAAATACATCTATTATTGGTAAAT
Organism: Thysanoteuthis rhombus; assembly: GCA_963457665.1. Classification (NCBI taxonomy): domain Eukaryota; kingdom Metazoa; phylum Mollusca; class Cephalopoda; order Oegopsida; family Thysanoteuthidae; genus Thysanoteuthis; species Thysanoteuthis major. Next base: position 45,343,262 of record OY735208.1, on the reverse strand, counting down.
GCACATAACAACGTTTTGTTCAATAATTTTACGTGGTCTTTCTGTAACTGTCAACATGTTGTGGAAATAAGGAAGGTGTAAAAGAGTCTATGAGCTCTTCGCTACCGAGTATCAGGAACCATCAACAAAAGAACATAGGTTTCCTGAAGGTATTTTTTTTTTTCGTAATTCTGGCTGTCTATACATGTTTTGCATGGATAAGCTGCATCAGGCAGAGATAAAAAGCTTAAAATCTACATATTTATTCCTCACCATGTTGGGGGAAAAAAAACGTATTTGCTTCAGAGAATTCACAGAAAGTTTTTTTCGTGGGCGTTTTGTTTACAATGTGTTAAATTTGCTTTTTACTTTCTATCCAGAAGTGTTTGGGCTTGTTTGTTTTTGCTGTTTTGTTTTTTGTTTGTTTGTTTGTTTGTTTTTTTTTGTTTTTGTTTTTTTTTTCAAAATTCGGATTTTTACCATAAAAAAGGGGATAAAAGTATTGATTCATTGATCAGCCTTTCTTCAATTTTCAATTGATCATCCCAAACACAATATGTTGCCAGAAGTTTTGGGTCACGTATCAGTTTGTATTGGATGACTAACCAGACCTGTATTTTTAAACGTGGTTTCCTGTATGTCAGGTTTTCTTTATGAAAGGAATGATGGAATTTGGAATTTTTCACCGCGTATTTAAGACTGCTTCCTTGTCATCAAAATCATCACATGTATACAACATAATATTTGAAATAAGTAAAATGTACGCAATTCTTTTGATAAATATTTTAACATCTTAAAATCAGCATGAAATATCTTTGAACATAAATCAACAGATAAACCCATAAATCATGATCAGTATATTTGCACCAACACTCTCATTGTTTTACATTTTCTGAAACTACTCCGCACTTTCTAATGAGGTTTTGTCATCTTGCAAAAGAACGATCCACTATCATAAGTTATTTTGTCTGTGGCAGCAAACAACTTGAACGCCTACGATATAATGTTATTCGTTCCAAATGTACATTTGCCATTTTCAAATTTATGTGACTTTGCATGAACGCCAATAAGACTAAAAAGTGTAACTCATTATATTTGAAAAATCTGCGTTGGTGTGTTTGTATGTGCATTAATATCACTCAACAATATGGTACGAAATTGATATCTGTCAGATTTACTAATCAGCGCACAGTAAATTGCATTGCCGGGTTCGAAATTGTTTGTATCAGTGATTTTAGATGAATAAAAACAATATTCATCTACGACACTAACTTCTCATCAAACATTAAACAAAACCAAAAGGATGCTCTGCCTCACTTAGCATTACTTCTATAACACGTCACTAAAACGCTAACTTCTTTCGGATGTTAATCTGAAACTGTATAGTTCCTATGAATCATCTCTCTTGCCTTTCGCTTGTTACTATTCATCAATAAGAAACCTCAAACCACCAACTACAGTAAAGAAAAAATAGAGGAGACAGAACTAAACAAATCAATCAGAAAGAATCTAAGAGAAGACAAAAGAGGGTATACGACGGCAATCATCGAAACCACTCTCGAAAAACGACGGGGCTTTAAAGCAATGAACAAAGCTCTCAGTATAGGAAAGGAACAGATAACGAACATACTTGAATAAAACTGAGACAAAGCAACAGAGACAGAACTGTCGAACGCACCCAAGAATTCTACCAAGAATTTTACTTTTCAAGACAACGAGCAATCGGTCCGAAGACTTCCCGAAGGTCACACCATGGGGGGTTAAACGAGCTATCAAACAAACAAAAATGGAAAAGCTCCTGGACCAGATAACATCACCATCCATCTACTCAAGAGAGCTTGTAGGATCGTCAACAAAAAACTAGCTCTTCTATTCAACTCATATTTAAAACAGAGTAAAGTCCAAAAAAACTGGAAAACGGCAATCATAATGCTTCTACAAAAAATGCAAACCCTGAAGAACTCAACAACTACAGGCGTATAAGCCTACAAAACTCCATCCATTCACAAAAATCATCACCAACCGGATCATTAAAAAAACTTGATGAGAACCAACCACGCGAGCAGGCTGGATTTTAAAAGAAATACTCGACCATGGACTATCTCCATTCAATAAACCAGCAAGAAGAGAAAGCAACAGAATAAAAAATTCCACTCATTGTAGCATTTATAGACTCCAAGAAGGCATTTGACTCTGTAGAAACCCCCATGGTCATGAAGGCCAATTACCCTACAAGGTGTTGACCCTGTGTACATCAAAGTACTACAACATATATACAATCACAGCAACTCCTTTCTGAGGCTACGTAAGGACTCTGAGCCCTTACGACATCGAAAAGGAGTAAGACAAGATGATACCAGCTCACACAAACTCTTCACAGCTCTGTCTCGAGATGATCTCCCGAAACCTGGACCGGGAAAATAGAGGAACCAAAATAGACGGCAATTATCTGAGCAAGCCAAGATTTGCGGACGACATCGTTCTTTTCGCAGAAAACCTACATGATCTCCAACTAATGCTAGATGAACTGAATGGAGAAAGCAAGAGGGTGGGGTTGGCTAAGACATTAACTTCAATAGAAGAAAATCATGTGCAACAATCATATAGAGAATATGGACATAACTGTCACAATTGAAGATGCAAAACCGGGGAAAGTAGACCACTATATCTGCCTAGGACAACGAATCTCCATCAAACCCCGTGAAAGAGGAAGAGATCAAGCGAAGAATCATCTTATGATGGCAAGCCTCTGGCAGAGCAAGCTCAGCCATCAAAAACAAGTCGATCCCAATAATCCTGAAAAGAAGAATTTACAATTAATGCATCCTCCCGATAGTCACCTATGGAGCTGAAACATGGAACCTAACCAAGAGGCAAACCTGCAAATTAAGAAAGATGCAACGCACACGTGAGAGAATCATGATCAACCTCACATGTAGAGACCATAAGACAGCATAGTATATGAAGTAAAAAATGGGAGTCAGAGACATTATAGAATCTATTAGAAAACTGATGCGGCAATGGGCAGGCCATGTTGCAAAAATGACAGACAACTGATGGACATCACGACCCACGACATTGATCCCCAGAGATCACATACGCAACTGAGGCCGACAAAATACAAAATGGAGAGATGAACTAGAGAAATTCAGAAAATACCGGCTCTACAACGCCAATGATAGAGAATTGAGGCGAATTCTTGGGAAAGTCTATGTCCAACGACGGACGTTAACAGACTGATAATGATGGTGAATTATTAATAATGATGACACACAAGTATTTTATTGACAATTATTTTACACGACAATCATAGCGTACTGCTCCATACACTATGAAATCAAGCCCCTTCCAAACTTGCTCCTTTGTAATGTGCACACTATGCTGGTATATGAAAAATATTATAATATTGCACCTCTGAAAGAATTGGTGTACATTCAATTTCAACAATAATTGCTACAATAGTTATCAGAAATGTTATCTTGATCTATTTTATTAGATAAAATGTTGTCAGCGATCATTATTTTCCACTAGTTTTTCTTTCATCCTAATTTTTATTTGCTTCTCACAACTATTCATGCCAGTTGTATAGCTTTTGTCACTCCAGCAGTCGAATGGCTGATGTAGATAACAGCTTATCCTTTATTTATGATCTACGCTAATTACTAACGGTGGTAGACTGACGGTCTGAATAAAAACGACAAAAAGCAACTAACAATTAACACAGGAGAAAAACTATTCAAAAAATGATACGAATTATCAATGTTTCATATCAGTAATTTGAAAAGTTTTGTTTAGAAAAATGTGAATATATTACTTCCTTGGTTATAAATGCCTTATATTATAGTGAACTCTATGTGAAAAGACCTTCCATTGTTCCATGGTGAAAGTCATTCGACAGTGTAAAAAGAATAAAGGCATGAGATGCTGCAGGAATCATACCATTTACAGCTGCATCACGTTAAGGCTGCTTACTATCGTGCCAGGTTCGATTCCTGAAGCTGCCTATTTCATTTTAATTGTTTATTATATTTCCACTGTCTACGTTCAATGAAACATTCAACATATAGTAACATGGGTCATTTCAAATAGACCTTCAAATGATACAATGCATTTATAACTATTCTTTTGGATTATATATCCATTCCCTGAAAATATATCACGGTGACAAAAAGTTTACAGTGCCATCTTTCTCATAATATACGACAAATTAAAGTAGTTTCTTTGTAGTTCACTCAACCTCTTAAATGATTATGTATACATACTCTTTTGAATTGCTCTTGACGATCCAAGCACAAATTATCATTTATATGTGGAGAGGGTGGCAATGAACTGTTCCCAGTATGGACTGAACTGTTAATTCCCATGAACGTATTCATATCCGATTGACACTTTTACAATTGTTTTCCCCAATGTGTCACTCACGAGGACCTCGACATAACTCCCTAATAGAGCAATCTGCGTGTCACGCTATCGTCGACTATCTACACACACTGGCCCTTACGCTGACCAGATATTTCAGGAGGTCTCGGTACTTCAGTTGTAAGACAGGCTTTCATTAAACTATTCATCAAAATCATAACAGAATATAAAAGGGACAATCTATACTGTATATAAGGCGTGCATAATCTTGAGACAATGCAGTAGGAACTAAGTAATAAATCACTTGATCTCATGGCGTCAAGAATAGTCTGCAAAGTTAGAGATGGCTTTCTCTAATTTTAATTTTTTAAAAATACATCAGCCGTTCTTATAGCTTGATAAACTATCTTTTGGTACATAGATAATATGTGTGTGCAAGAGAGAGAGAGAGAGAGAAGGGGAGAGCAAAAGAGACAGACGGATAGGCAGGCAGATATCTCGACGGACAGACTTGAACAAATTAGGATAGATGGAAGAAGAAACCTATTAATATGAACTGTGCCAATGACAGCTGTAGTACAATGCATTCCATTTTATTGCCCCGAACATTTGAAGTGGAAGAAATGAACACCGATGCGACTAATTTCCACACTGTGCAACTTGTAGCTCACTACCACACGGCATTTTTGATAAACACTTGAACGGGACAAATATTTGTACAATAGGAGAACTGTCCAGGTTTATTGAAAATCAGACACCGGAAAAATAAAGCGAAACGAGGCATGTAAATAACTAAACTAAATCAAGCAAAATGAAGCCTTGTAAAAATAAGGCGGAACGGCTATTCCATATTCTTTTGTTCAATAAAAGTGAATAAAAATATGTCGTCTATGAAATAGTCCTGTGGTTCAGAAAAACAAATTGAAAGAAATGTGGTTTCTTTTCAGGTTTCACTGATCTCTGGCGGAATTCCTTAGGGGGTAGGTTTTAGAAATACTAGTCCGCTTTAGAATTATATTTTTTGTAACTTATAAAGAATCAATGGACAAATTCAATTAAACTGTTTTTTCTCTGGGGGTTCAAATATTATAATATATGAGACTTTTGTACAAATATCTGTAGGTTTAGGACCGTGTGTAAGCTCCCGTGTGCTTATCTGTATATATTTATATGTGTGTGCTTGCGTGTACAGATTAATGTATTTTTATGCTTCAGTGCCTTTTTATGTCTCTGTGCATATATATATATATATATATATATATATATATATATATATATATATATATATATATTCGTGTATATGTTTCTGTGTATTTATGTTGGTAAAAAATGTAATGAAAGGAGTTTCCTGTATAGATGTTTGTGTGTGGGCATATCTATGTTCTTTTGTGGATGTGTGTGGGCTCATATCTATGTGTCCATGTATATGTATACATAGCTTCTTGTGTGTCAGTGTATTTGCGTATATATGTATGCTTTCACCTTCATTTGTCTGTACGTGTGTTCGTCAATGGGCGTGCTTATGTATGATTTTGTGTACATGTTTCTGTATATATATATATATATATATATATATATATATATATATATATATATATGTGTGTGTGTGTGTGTGTGTGATTGTGCGTGTGTCAGTGTATGTACTCGAATGCACGTGCAGTGCTTGAATTCTTCAGCCAGTACAATTAGAAGCGTAGATTATTTTGTTTCCTTTGCAACACAGGCCACGTTGTTCGGTCAAAAGACAGAAGCCATTGAATTTTGGTCGCCAAGGAATACGTACTTACAGTTTGTTTGTTTGGATTACTTTTACTTTTAATCACAAAGCGAAGACTAAAAACACGGAGGGGAGAAATTGATTTTATTCCGCCATACGTACGTAAAATGTACGATATTTGTCCGGAAAGTATCCAGCATTTAATAGTACCGAAAAAAAAATTGCCCACCTAGGGCAATGCCTCTTCGACCTCTTCCAAAGAATTATCTTTCGTATCTCAAATGTCTATCCTAGCGTTGCAGCCACTTTTCACTATCTGCAAAGTCTTCTTTTGGGATTGACATCTGCTGCGTCGTCGTATTCTCTTTGATCTTCTCCTCAGTTTGAAATCTCTTTGGGAAAATCCAGAACACGCAGGTGTCCGAATCTGGACTCGTAATCTTATCTTCACATTTACAAAGTTTCAGCACGTGATCGCAGTTGTGGTGGACTAAGTAATGATCAAACCCAGCTCGATAGAAATAGTATGCGAAAGTCGATCTCAGTAGGTCTGAATATTAGCCCAACTCTTCCTCTCAATAACTCTTTCTCTACCCCTTTCCCACTCTCTGTATCTTTCATTTCTAGTCATTTCTATCAAACTGAGCATTGTTTGAGTTTTGAACACTTTATTTATTTTAATCTTGTCTTTAGTTTATGTTTTGGTTTTTGGTCACTTTTAGAGAGCCTCTGATGTCTGAAATCCATCATTCGCCATACAATCTTTCACGTATGGGTGACGCCATTTTGGTTGGAGTTCCAGTTTTCGTCTGCTTCCTGTCATTTTAAATGATCGTCAGTTTTCAAACAATAACATTTTTTTTATCACAAGAGATTATGCAACAGGAAAATGAATCAATTCATTACTACTCAACCTGGGTGTTGCAGTCCTATATACATCTGCTTGTTTTTGTTGTTCTGTTTCTCGTTTAGTTCTAATGAAACCAATTTACTGAAGATTTGTTTGCGGCAATTGATTTTGAATTATTTGAAAGATATCTGATGGATATATTAGAGTCTGCTCCGGGTTCTAAGAGTTGAATCCAGGGTTTTGAGTTGGGAGGACTCAGGATTGAAGTTCAAATGAGATTTTTTTTTCTTACGTACGTGAAAAGGAAAAAAATTACAATAAAAAAAATACGAAGTGATGTGAAATGCAGCTTTTCAATTTAACTTGATTCATAGCTTTTCAGGACAAGAATTGGCAAAAACGTGGAGTAGAAAAAAATAATCGAAGACATTTGCGTCAGACATAATAAAAATGAAAATTATAAAGAATAAAACAAACATGTTAGACGAATAGATTCAGGTTCCATGATTACAGTTCTCTATCCAGACATTTTAAAGAAAAAAGGCTTTGCTTTTCCTCAGCCTGGTTGGGTGGGGTCAGAGCCCCTGGGTACTGCCTTTAAACAGCTCCCGATTATTTTACACCTTATTTCATACAGTTTTCGATCTCAACTTTGATTGATATTTTCTCGGTCGTCTTCTCTGTAGGCTTTCTTGAGCGGAATCTCCACTTGCAAATTATTCAAAACCATCTTACACATTCTTCAATTAACTAAATTGTTATCATCAGTCTTTAACCGTCAGTTGTTGGACATATACCTTCCCCAGGACGTGCCTTAACTCCCTATCATGGATGTCGCTGAGCAAATACTTTCTGAACTTGTTTGGTTCGACTCTCCATCTTGTATGCTATCGGCCTCATTTTCGATTATGATCCCTGGGGATTCATATTTTGAGTCATGATGGTTAAATATTGCCTGGCATACTTACAACATGTCTAGCCCGTAGCCATTTGAATTTTCTGAAAGATTCCATGAATTTTCAGACTCATGTATCTCCCCTAATATATTGTGGCGTGTTGTGATCCGTCCATGTGAAGGTGGCCATATGTGTCCATGAGCCCTTTGCATGCTTTTCAATTTGAGGATCAGTCATTC
>OY735208.1:45285222-45330222 GCA_963457665.1 Thysanoteuthis rhombus | reverse complement strand
AAAATTGACAAAATCAAGGGGAGTTATGGGAGATTAGCAAAAAATGTGCAATGTCATCTCATACCAATAAAAGCTAATAACCATTTAATGGTGTATTTCTTAAAACTTTGATCACATATATGTTTCAATACGTTTGACTGTAAACCTTATAAGTTTATTACAAGACAAATGAAAACAGAAAACATTTGAGCCTGTATTTTATAAGATTTAATTACAAAGGGTGTAAGTTGTGATTTGGTTTAGGGTTACCTTAGGGTTGTGTAAGTCAATTACAGCACATGAAAGCAGCGAAATTGTCCCCATTCGAGTGGTAGTTTGGCACTGTACATATGTCTAGAAAAGAGTTTTAGATGAAGCCTGCTCGACATAGAGCTCTTGAAAGGTTTATAAGATAGTGAGCGTCTGTGCACTTAATTAATAATGATAAATTCAAACATCATTCAAGACTACGTTCCCAATTCAGAGTCCACAAAGGAGGAGATAGACATATTCTACGATGACCTGTACTCCATAGTCCAAGTTACTAAAAAAGAAGATAATCAAGAGAGACTTCAACGCTCAAGCAGGATAAGATAATGAAACTGGTCTGGCAAGTCTGGATAATACAGAACAAAAGAGGCAAAAAATGGTTAACTTTGCAACAGCAAAGAGGATCAAAATCATGAACACCTTCATCGAGAAAGTATTCAATAGTGAATAGACTTGGAAGAACCGTAATCATGAAACCAAGAAGGAAATCGACTAGCTAGCAGACAAAGGCGACTCTATCAAAAATATCTAGGTTTTGAATCCAATAATATAGGAAGTGACCACAGAATGATGAGATGAAAATTTCAATTAACACGATGAAATAACAGGAAAATATTCAGCACCAAACTATAAACGCACAGCGTAATAAAAAAATTTCACTCGATTCTCGAAGCTTGAACTGAAAACAGACATGAACTTCTTTCTGAACCAGAACAGAATATTACTGAACTAGTCAGCGAAATTTCTACCTCTCTGATAAAAGTCACCGAGTTGATTAAACAAAAGATCAAATAAATTCATCAGTAAACTCTCAGAAGAAACCAAGAATATCGCTTGGAAAAATCTAAAGTCACTCATAACAAGATGATTAAAGCAAACAAACTAAACAAAACCATTAAAAATGAGTGAAGAGGAAATAAATGATTGTAATCTACAACAGTCATATAAAACATTGTCGAAAAGGGGTTAGGGCTTCAGAACTATTTGAGAATGTCTCAGAACAGGAAGAAATCAAATAACTAGTATGCTCGAAGCAAATCAATGATTAACAACAGATAGGAATCAAATTTCAAATGTGCCCAAGAATTTCTACAAAGCATCTATTACTCCAGACAAGGAGTACCGAATGAACAAAATATACAAGTCACAAGTAAACATTCCGAAAATTCCCAGAAGTTACTCCGAGAGAGGTGAACAAACCATCAAACAAACAAAAAAAAAGGATGACCCCAGAACCTTATAACATCACCATTTACCAACTAAAAAAACAGTAAAAACATCACTTGGAAACCAGGCACTGTATTCAACTCATGCCTCAATCAGAACAAGTTCAATAAGATAAGAACACTACAAAGCTTATAAATAGAATAAGAAAGCCAAAAGATCTAAATAACCAGATGCTCATACTTTACATCATCTACAAACATTTTACCAATAGGATCAACAATCGAATTGACAAAGCAATGAAAATCAAACACGAGAATAAGCTGGTCTCAGATTAAGCCAATCGACCAATGGCCACCTACATTTAGGGAATCAACTAAAAAAGAAAATAACAGAATATAAAATGCCACTTGTTATCCTACAACAAGACATTAACCCTGTATATATCATTCTTACAACACATCTACCTACACAGCGCTTCCCTTAGGAGGCCACATACAGACTCTGAATCCTTTCAGCTAAAAGAAGGTGTGAGACAAGGTAATACTAGCTCATAAGAAAGGTTTCACAGCCAGTTTCCAGATCGTCTTTCGGAACCTGGACAGAGACAAATAGGGGGATCAGAATTGACGGAGAATACCTAAGTAACTTCAGATTTGCTGGAAACAATGACTTTTTAGAAGAGACCCTCCATGATATCAATATAATTCTATAACTGAATGAAGTAAGCAGACATTTTGGTTTTCCTATGAACTTCAGTACAACAAATGTAATGCATTACGAATAAGGTGCAGATACAGACACAACAATCAAAATATCAAACGCATAACCGGAGAAAGTAGACCACTACATCCACCTAAGCAATAGGATAACCATGAAACCTTAGCAGGAAGAAATTAGGTGAAGGATCACTTTAGGTTGGATAGTTTCCAGCAGAGAAAGCACAACCCATGAAAATATAACCCATGTAATCCTGGAAGGGAGGGAATCATACCAATGGATCATTCTGATAGTCACTTATGGAGCTGAAATATGGAATCTTATCAAAAAATTGACCCTTCAAACAGAACTATGCAACTGGCACGAATGAGAATCATGCTCAGTCTCACATGGAAAGATAAGAAAACCTAATATATTAGAGAAAAACAGGAGCAAGTGATGTCATAGAAACCATTTGAAAACTAAAATGGAAATGGGCTGTTCATGTTATAATAATGTCGGACAACTGATGAACATCACGACTCAAAACGTAGATCCCTAGAGATCATATGCGAAAAAGTGGCAGGCAAAATGGCCCAACAAACTTGACAAGTTCAGAAACTAATGGCAACTCCTACGATAGCAAAATCCAGCAATTATCGGAGAAGGTCTATGTCTTTTGTAGGACGTTAAAGACTGATAGTAATAATGTTTTATTTCAATTTGATAATTTCCCGCCGCGAAGCACTATCGTAGCAATGGGGTATATATCGAAACGTGCATTCCGTTAGGGACCTTACTATAACTGAATTTCTGGCTTGAACTAAAAACTGCAAAAAGTGGATTCCCATAAGAGCTCCACTGCTACGATACTGAGAAACTGGCTTCAAGGAGACTGCAAAGGTCGTAATTTGATAGCAACCCCACTGTGATGATATTGAAATCTAGCTGGAGCTACTCTAAAGGCCGCTAATGGCTCTTTCCGATAGAAATCTAACTGTTATGTTTGACGACGGGAAATTCACAAATTAATTTCAAATTCAAGAAGAAAACAATTAAGATACAATCATGATACTGCTCAAAATTGAATTTGGGATGACATCATTTGAAATTGGAAATAATGAAAAAAAAACTAAACGATGAACAGTAGCACTGATGAAAAAAAAAAGGGGAAATAAAAAATGACTATTTTTTCCTCTTTTTAGCACTAATGCCTACTGTAAAGCTGCAACAAATATTTGCTTATACCCTCCTCCAATCAAAATACAAGCAGAAGTGAGTATATGTACCAATTACATAAGCTTTGAAGCATCCACCTGAAAATTCATTACATCAAGAAATATTCAAACCTTGAACCACTGGCATACTAAGACGGTTAATGTCAATACAGAGGAAGAATTCAAGCAATATTTGAGCAATGACCTCGCAAAGCCATCAAAATACATGCTCCACTAACACAGTGAACACATAACTAACGAGCTTAGAGGTTCGACAGTGATGCCTACAAAGTTCTCTGATAAGGAAGTAGAGTCTCAATTGGAAGGCAATATCCACACTTTCTATCCACACTATTAGAAAGAGAAAGTAAAGTGAACACTGGCAAAACTGAATGAAAAATAATTTAAAGAATCTAAGAAAAAAAGTAATAAACAAGGATTTAGTTTTCTGGTCAAAAAAAAATTAATGAAAACATTTTCATGATGAATTTCGCTATTCGGAATCATTTCGTATTGTTATGAAATTTTTCTATAACATAAATGTATGTTTCTTGCGCGACTTATCGTTTTGGGGAGAAAACAATTAAAATTCAATTTTGATATAGTTTGATTTTAAAGAGAGAAAACGTGTTAATTAATTTGATGAATGTGTTTTGCTGAGGTCAATTTTCGAGGTTTCCAGAAGTTCTTTTAAGCGTAAACATTATAGTAAATAAATGATTGCTTTTTGTTAATTTTGTTTTTCTTTTGGTTTTTTATACTAATCTACTTTTTTTAGCTCTGTACCGTAAAGTAGTACTGTTGATTTCAAGAAAGTGTGCAGTTCTCACATATTTAAGGACAACATTAATTTATGAAATTTTCATCGATTTGAGGATTTATCTTACTTTTACATCGCATTTCACTCATTTTCAAGATAGATTTCTTTGATAAATGAATTTTGTTTACTTCTCAAAAAGTACCCAAGTGCGAATGATCTACTTTGGAATTGGAAAAAAAAAATTTTTTAATTGAGTGGAATTTCGTTATTCGTTGCGACTTTTTACTCTCATTTGGTTCTTCAAAGAAAACACTACTTTTAAAAAACATTTTTCATCCAAATTTTTTATTATTTTGATCTAAATTATTTTCCCTTCTCTCCTTTGGGTCGACTGGAATAATGTTTTTGATAATATGACAATGAATATACCGGTTTAGAGTTGACAAATATACTGGGATACTTATGTTTTTTAAATATATTTCCCATTTCACTTAGAAGCAATTCAGTGTGAAGCCTGTGAGCATACTAGTTATTTCACTGTTCGCATAATTATCACCCTAGGTTTTTTTCATATCGATATTTATTTGAAGATTACTATATTTTTGGTCAAGTACAGAATCCAAAAAGGCTCTGAGCCTTTTCAACTTGAAAAAAAGGTGTACGACAAGGTGATACCAGCTCACACAAATCTTTCAAATCCTGTATCGAGATGACTTTCTGATACTTATACTGGAAATAAAGGGATGAAAATAGATGGAAGATAACTTGGGAACCAAAGATTTTCTGACATCCACGCCTGTTTTTGGCAGAGAATCCACATGCTATCCACATAATGGAAAATGAACTGAATTAAAGTTGGGTTTCACATGAATCTCAGTATAACGAATGTCATATACAAAAAAACTACAGGACAAAGACAAACTAATCCAAATAAAAAATGCAGAGCTGATGAAAGTAGACCACTACAACTACCGAGGACAACAAATCTTCATGAAATTCTCAAGCACGGGTTTTGAATCACTCTAGATTGGCAAGCTTTCAGTTGAGTCAGCTACCCACCAAGAATGAGAAAATTTCATTGGTCCTAAAAAGGAGGGTATGCAACAAATGGATGCTTCCGATAGTCATTCATGCTGCTGAATCATGGAACCTTGCTACGCTGAAATCTGCGCAACTTGTATTGGATAGAACCATGCTCAACACACAAGGGGAGAACACATCACAGCACAGCAAATAAGATAAAAATAGGAGTAAGAGATATCCTGTAATCCTTTGAAATACTAAAATTGCGTTGGGCTATAAATGTCAGGTGACCAATGAACATCACAGCAAAGAATATTGATACTCATTGATCATATGCAAAACTGAGAACGTCAAAATATAAGATGGCCTGGTGTACTGGACGAGAATATTACAACTATGACACCCATGATAGAGAGATCTGTTGAATCGTTAGGGAAGTCTTTGTTGGACGATTGACGCTAAAAGGAGGAGGAGGAGGATATCAAGTATAATTTTCCATTGTGATTATGAAAATGTTTGGGCGAAAAAAAAATGCTTAATTAAATATTATGTTTGAACGTAGCCCAGGCTTATTGGACTAAGCAATGTTTATAATAACAAGTAACATACACAAAATTCTACTTAAAAAAAAATTGGAATTAAATCTAGAAATTTACCTTTGCAGCCTGTGGCTAAATTTCTGCGATCGATGTGGCCCTTTCTGCTTTTGAGTTGTGAATACCTTCTGTATACGTATCAAATTGTCATACATTTGGGACTTGCGCCAAATTATGTCAAAAATAGTTTACGCAGTCCATAAAAAAAGGTTTGTCAACTCAACAAAAATTACCAGGAAATAGTGGATCATATATTATATAATGTTTTAAAACTTGACCATTGGTTTACTACTTGTGAGCTCTTCCAAAACTTTTGTACAGCCTTTTGGGGTCATTGCCTTGCGTTTCTGCTGGTCTATTGGTAAACCTTATCAGAATTTGATACACAATAAAACTATTTAGATCAACTTAGAAATTAATTTGTTGATAAAATATATAACCCAAATCTGTTAGTTTGCCCCCCCCCCATTTACAATCAAATATTATGAATATCACTTTTTAGATACACTTTCAAATTCACATGTAACAACTCAGAGTAATTTTTAAAGGCTTAGCTATGTAATATTTTTTTGCTATAATCAGGTCATTATTATGACGAAAAATAATTCGTATTTCAAGCGTAATAGAAGCATTTTCGAACATTTATTTACAAGTTGATGATGATAACAAATTCAAAATAGATTGAAATCACTGAAGACAATTGCACAACGCTGTAATGTCGCTTGCTTATCAAAATAAGAGGAGGCAAAAATATTGATGAACTCTAAGCCTTGAAACATGCCGTATACCAGTTATTAATATTTTTTTTTAACTTTATATGGAACGATCTCTCTATATCCAGAGAAAGAATACTGGATTCGTTTTCCATAAATTGTGCATAGTTTTCAACGGTGGGCAGGAAATATATTTTCAGCAAAACGTCAAAAGTCCAGTTTTACGGTCAGTGAACAAAGAAAACCTCACACTTCACCATTAGAGTAGATATTTGGGCGGCAATTTGAACTTGATTTGTAATTAATCACAACAACGACAAAACATCTCCCCACTCCCTCACACATATATAACCATCCAATTTTTCCCTCTGAAGCTAAACAAATTTTTAAAAGTTGAGCTGGACGAATTGATGAGGTATCTTTGGAGCCGATGGGACTTCAACGCCTAAAAATACGATAGGTTTTACCCAGAAAGCATTTTATGAAATGATTTATTGCGATTCTCTTCTTTTTGATAATATTTTTGTTTTTGAGAGACTTTCAGGGCGAGTAGACATTTGGTGACAATGTCTCGCCTTCCTCTTTCTGTGTGACCCAAGTTGTTAACTGCGATCAAGTACTGAATTGGACACTGTCGGCCAACTGATTTTTTTTCAGTTTCTGTACGGTGGAGAAAAGGTGCTAATGAATGGTAAAAAAAGGAGACGGAAAAAAAACTCGGGAAAAACCGAGGCTCACCCAGGGAGGAAGAAAATATTCTACTATTCCTGCTGAGCTAGAGGAATTTTCACAAAGTTTAGTAGCACAAATTATCGAGACATCAATGGGACCGAAGTGCCTCCGACGCCTAAAAATACGTTACGTTCGCTCCTGAATGGATTTTAGAAACTGATTTATCATCGTTGTCGTTGCTTCAGTGTTATTTATAACAAAAAACTTCTTTTCCTGGAAGACATTTGCAGACGATGTCTTTCCAACTTTTCCCCGTCTGACTCAGACCATTGACTCCAAATAAGTACGGAATGAGACGCTAGGGACAAGTGAATATTGTTTGCTACTACGAGGTGGGAAAATCAAATGGAAATAAAGATAGAAATAAAGTAAGGAGAGCCTGGAAAACTCAGTAGACGTAGAGACAAATCCTACACGTAGGAAAATAGATATTTTAAGATAAAAAAGCAAATCCCTAGAGGGTGAATTATGATTAGTATCGTCAATCAGACTGAGAGAATATTAAGTATAACCAATGTGGACGAAAAAATCTAAAGTTTCAAAAAGAAGAGATAAGTTGTTTCAAATTCAAATCGTCAGCATTATATATATCATAGTTATATACCAGCATAAAAGCCACATAAAACCTGCATAAAACCTAAAAAGGAAGGTAGGAATTTTACCGTATTATCGTAAAAAGAAATAACTAATGTTAGAGTAAATCCAAACGGTACGATGCAAAAGTAGAAACCATGGAAGTTATATTGTTTGCATTTCACTTTTCAGTATTTTATCTTGTGATGTGTTTTCAAATTTACAACAAGAGGATGAAATATATTATTGACTTTTAACAAACAAAGTATAGGATTGCATTAATTTTTTAGATTACATGTTAAATATTTTAATAATTACCAAATATTGAATTAATAAAAATCTTGTGATTATAGCCCATTGTATATTTTTTCAGTCTATCCATAATTTGTTTGCCAGAGTGTTTTAAAATTTTGTGTGACATATTTTCGTTCTTGGTTTTATTTTTTCAATAAGACCATCTGCCTAGCGACTTCAGCTGCTCTGATGACTACTTCCCTAACGTAATATGATTGACTGACAGTGCTGTAAGCTAGTAATCTCGTTTATATGTCACCCGTCTGAAATTTTCAACATCAGACGACCAATTCGTGGTTGTGTCACATAAATTTTGTTTGAAATGACGTGACATACATCTGCATAAAATGTGTTGGAATATAAGAGGAGTGTAGTATAATTAGATGACTGTATAATTAAAGTAAAATAAGATGGATTTGGAAAATTTATATGAAGTACACTTGTGCGAGTAAGAGTACAGATCAAATTGAATATAATACAAATAAGTATGGTTTGAAAATTTTGAGTGAACGTACTCCTTAGGGTCTCTGAATTATTGGCGTTTTTTGATTTTTTAGCTCAATGGTAAGAAAAACGCTACATTAAAGCAGTTACCCAATCGGTCGCCAGTTTGTCCCCTGCATTCAAGCCCCATTTTCTTTAATTGTTTTTTTTTTCAATGTATGTTGTCTAGGCCAAGTGTTACATCATGTGTGCAACAACGGGAAATGATTTCAAATAAGAGTTTCTATACATAATACGCAATTTTTAATCATTCTTTCGTATTATTTATCCATTTCTTAATACATGCGTATATAAAGAGATGAAATAGAATAAAGTGAAAGTAGATTTGAGGTGGCAGAGAATTGAAATGAATTTGGATAGTTTATAACGAGGATGAGGGTCAGATTGATATTATAGACTAAATACAATAAATCTAAAATTACTTAATTCCCTCTCAAATTACCTGCCCACGTTTGAACGTCCTGACAAACACGGACAAGTGTCTTTCCAAAAAAGCTGTGTGGAAGTTTTATGGACAGCATCATAGGTAGGCGATGTACATGCATTCCACAAGTGATAAATCACTTCAGCAAAAATATATATTTTGATTGCTAGAATACATATGAGAGATTAATGATATCAGAGTTTTCGACACCAGTGAAATTTCCACAGGTTTAACTAGTTATAATAATTCCAAATTTCAGAAAATCAGACTGATATTCTACATTTTCACATTGCAGTAATGAAAGGGGAACTGTCTATCTTCGAAAAGATCTCATTTGAGAATCAAAAAAACAACTTGCGATTGGAGGAACAACGCTGGAGTCAGTGATATCTTAAAAGCTATCAGACGGCTAAAATGACACCAGGGAGGCCATGTTAGAAGAGTGTCAGATAACAGCAGGACATTAGACTCATAACGTGGATCCCATAGATCAGACGTGAATTTGTGACCTGTATAACTGAAATGGCATGACAATTTAGAAAAATTCCGAAAATATTGGCGCCGCAACGCCCACGATCGAGTTTAACGAATATTGCCCAGCAACGGGCAGTAAAAAGCTAATGATGATGAATCTGTCCGTCCGTGCCAAAGGCGTATCTATGGGAGAAGGAAGGATTTGAAAATGCCCCCAGCCCTCAATGTATGAGGGCTAAGGAGTACTAGACATACAGTATTTCAACTAAAATTATATAATACATCCAAGTATATATTGCCGAGGGGGAGCTCTCAAGAAAACATGCCCCTGAGACCTCAAATCTCTAGCTACGCCCCAGATCTGCGCCGCTGTGTGTATTTTCGTAAGCGTGTGTCAGGCTGGATTCGTTAATGATTTATGTTTGACAGCAACCATCGTCTCTATCACAGCATTCAGACATACTGACTCTGTTTCAGGTATCAAAACGCCATAAATTCGTGAGAATTTCGGACACGGGGTTGAGAGATGGATGCTTATTTACACTTTCCCAAGAGCGAATGGGTCAGTTGCTGATATGCTAAGTGGAAGTAATGAATATCCGTTGTCCGTTCTCAGGTTCTGTTACTTACTATTTATGTATTCAAAACAAAGTGTTCGTTAACAATTGTTTGCAATTTCTAAGAGGAGCCTCAACTTTTTCTTCCCCCTCTCACCCATTCCCTCACTTTTCAGATGTACTAACTTTTTCGTTGTCCTCTCTCTCTCTCTCTCTCTCTCTCTCTCTCTCTCTCTCTCTCTCTCTCTCTCTCTCTCTGTCCATGGAGGATTTGTTTATAAAATTATGGATTGTCTTCTGATGCTACAAATAACGACCATTTAAACAGAAATAAGTCTTGCATAGAAACTTTTTTGTCTCTTAGCAATAAGAGTTATTTTCCAATGGTTAGTGTGTAAAAAGTATTTAGAATATATGTCAATCGGACAGCAGGAGAATCAACACATTTTCTATCACATAAAGTCAGAAAGACAGATTACATATGAATATAACTTTTCTTGGTCACAATGGCAATGAGACCATACCATTCGTTGATGACTGGTTTGCTTCCTTGTTGCCGGGACGATGACTGGAGAGGACACTGGTTACTCGTTGTTTTTGTGTTTCTAAGAGACATAAGTGAAAATTGGTGCCTGTTGACTTGATTCTTGATTTCTTTCGTATCGTAGCTTTTTTGACAGAAAGTGATGTACCATTTAATTTCATTGAAAAAAAAAAGACTCGGTCAGCAAATATTTTCATATTATGCTTTTCATCATATCTCTGTATTACTCTGGGAATCTCATTTCAAGAACGTGAGGTTTGTTTTCGAAACCTGTCAATCAAATTTCCCCGTGGTTTTGTGGGTTAAAACTTCTTCAATATTCTTTCCTCTCCGATGATTCTGTTCTCCCTGTATTTTTTTTAACTTTCTTTTATTTTTTTTTTCCTGTTACTTGGTTGTGTGTGTTCTCAGTCGTGGGAGTTGTGGCTCCTGCTCGTCTGATTTCTGGTTTCTACACTTCCTGTCGTTAGTTGTTGTCAGTAAAATATGGAGTCAATCGATGGAGTTCGTTGTCTAATCTGGGCTCAAAGATTTCTTTATTGACCAAGTCTCCTGTCCCTAACATGATTTGGGTTACAAGGCCCTGAAACCCTTTCAAGTACTACTTAATGATTTATTTATTTGATAATCTCTCCAAACAGATGGGCTTTCTTTGTTCCTCTTTTTTGCGTAATGAAACAAGAGAATGTCGGCCGATGAAATATATTGACAGAAAAATGTGGAGATCTCTCCCTGTACTTACAAAATGTAGAGGACGTCTATGTAGACCTGGTTTATCAGTCTAGCATTTTTGTTTGATGTACTCTCCACGGGTGCTAGTGTTGAGCTCCTCGGTTAGATTGAAGTCAGGGAATTTTGTTGGCCGACTGCAAGATCAATCTATTTGGAAAGGAAATCAAGATTTTCTAATCTTTTGGATACATACTTATCACATTTTTCCAGTTAACATAATTATGCATCTATTGTATATATATATATATATATATATATATATAGAGAGAGAGAGAGAGAGAGAGAGAGAGAGAGAGAGAGAGAGAAAGTGGTTAACGTTATGTCCACCTGCCTGATTGGGCGTTACCCTTTTGTGCGTGAAAAATCAGCTCGTATACGATAAAAGATTCCTAAGGCTATGCAGCCCCACATGCAGTAGCTATCATTCTGGACATATGACACTGGACATAATGTTTTGCCTCATCCTTTGAAGAATATTCTCTCAGTCATCACATTTTTATTCTGCTTATCACGACGTACGACCGTCACGCGCTGATAGATCAAGCGAGTGACCAATAAGGACAGAGAAAGAAAGGGAAAATTTAAACACAGAAATTCCAATGAATCAGTACATCGGTCCCAACGCTGTTTTTGAAACGATGCTTTCTCTTTCGTTACTTCGTATTGGTTACGTTATGGAATTGCAAGATTGAAGAAATCTCGGTTGAAATTTGGTTTTCAAATCAGAGTAATTTCTTGTGAAAATGTATTGCTTATTTCTCCTCAAAGTTAAATAATGGATAAATCATTGGTTTTATTCCTAGTATTGTTTGATAACAATAAACAGGACTTGTATAGTTGAATATAAAGGCAGAAAAAAAAAGAGGGAGAGCCTTCCAAGTCCAAATTCATGGCTTCTACTTTCCTGGATAGAATCTTGTTTACACGAGTACTATTTGTTCACATGACCGAATTTTAGTAGCTTGCAGAGTTCCAAGTGCATGACCACCGTGCCTATCCGTGACCGAGTTCACTACATTCAATGGTTATGTGGTTTACCATCTCATCATTTTCACCGAAACAGTGACCTTTGCTGTTCTTCTGGGTCCCGTTGAACATCGTCTTGATATATTTTGTCTTGATAAATTTGTTCTGGGCTTCCATAGTAAAGGATTTTTTTTTCTTTTCCAGTGTGCTTTGCGTTGCCATGTCTGTGATCTTCCGTCTGTGATATTTTTATATGTCATGAGGTCTTTCATGTTCCTTTTCTTCTTTCCTTGTGTTCATTGATACGTTTTATCTACATTTTATGGTTTGTCGCTCTGCTCAAAGATACTTTCATTTATTATTATTATTATTATTATTATTATTATTATTATTATTATTATTATTATTATTTCGGAATCTCACACCAGTTGCCTGGTGGTAACCGCTGGAGTTTGAGTGACAGCAAGTCTCCTCAAGTCTCCAGCCCTCCTCTCCTAGTACTCATAGGTCGCAGTAATTTTGCGATTTACAGTTTCACACCGGTTGCCCAGTGGTTATCGCTGAAGGCTGAGTGACAATAAGTCTCCTCAGGTCTTCAGCTAACGTCTCCTCTCTCTTTCGCATATCATGACAGAGCTACGATTCGTTGCAGTACTTATATCTCTAGCACCTCCCTCAGTACCCGTGCAGTTCCAAGTAGTGCTGTGGTCTGCACGGTCTCTATCCTCCCCCTAATCCCGATCTCCCCCAGTCTCTCCCTCAGGGTTTTGGGGACAGTTCCTAGTGCTCCCACTATGACCGGTACTACCCTGGTTTTCATGTTCCACATTTTCTTCAACTCCCTTGCTAGGTCCTGGTATTTTTCCCTTTTTTCACCCTCCTTCTTTTTTACTCTATGGTCTGCAGGCACAGCAACGTCTATTATTTGGCAGGCCTTCCTTTTTTTGTCTACTATTACTAAGTCCGGCCTTCTTGCCTGGATGAGGTGGTCAGTTTGGATGTCAAAGTCCCACAGTAGTTTGTGGTTGTCATTCTCCAAAACTGCCTCTGGCTTGTGCTGATACCACTTTTCCCCATGGTTGAATCCCATTTGTTTACTTAGTTCCCAGTGTATCATCGTTGCTACTCTATCGTGTCTATGCTTATACTCCTTCTGGGCGAGTTGACTACATTCACTAGTTATGTGGTTTACTGTCTCATCTCTTTCACCGCACATGCGGCATTTGCTGTTTGTCTGAGTTCTGTCGATTTTTGCTTTTATGTAGTTTGTCCTTATGCTTTTGTTTTGGGCTGCCATGATGAGCGATTCTGTTTCTCTCTTAAGGTTTCCCTTTCGTAACCACGTCCATGATTTCTCGTCTGCTATATCTTTTATCTGTCTTTTAAACTCGCCGTACAATTTTTTCCCTTCCCACTTTTCTTTTCTAGTTTGCTGTACCGTTCCATTGCTTTCTACTTTGTTTGTTGCACTATCCCTCGCGCTCTTTATGATTTCTTCACTATTTGTTTGCACATATCTATCTAGGACTACTTTAGCTCTCTGGACACAATCTTCTATGCTGATGAGCCCCCTACCACCTTCTTTTCTCTTAACGTATAGTCTATCTGTATCATCCCTAGGGTGTAATGCTTTATGCATCGTCATAAGTTTCCTTGTTCGCCTATCCATTGATTGGAGCTCTTCCTTTGTCCATCCTAGGAATGGTCCTGTATACCTAACTACTGACACAGCCCAGGTGTTCATTCCTTTTATTAGATTTCTGCTATTTAATTTGGTTTCTAATATTTTCCTTATCCTTCTAAGGTATTCCCTCTTAATCTTCTCCTTCATCTCTTCCCGTTTTATCGTGTCACATTCAAGGACACCTAGGTACTTGTATCGGTCTTGTGCAGTCAATGCCCTAATCTTGTTGTTGTCCGGAAGTTCAATTCCCTCAGTCATTGAAAGCCTTCCTTTGTGCATCACCATGATTGCGCATTTCTCTATCCCAAACTCCATTCCTATGTCCTCACTATATTCCCTTACTTCGTTGAACAGAGTCTCAAGCTCTCCCCTGTTTTTCGCAAACAATTTAATATCGTCCATGTACATTAAGTGGTTGACCTTTCCTTTTGTTTTAGAGAAGTGGTATCCTTTGCTGTTTTTCAGGATTCTGTTAAGCGGTATCATTGTTAGAACAAATAATAGAGGGGACAATGAGTCTCCTTGGAAGATTCCCCTTTTTATCCCTACCTCGGCTAGTTTGTCCCCTCCGGCTGTCAAATCTACTTTCCAGTCTTCCATCGAATTACCAATGAATTTAACCACCGGTTCGCTAATTTTGAACATTCTAAGGCATTCGAGTATCCAGCTATGTGGAATCATATCGTATGCTTTTTTGTAATCTATCCATCCCATTGCGATATTCTTTCTCCTTTTCCTTACTTCTTTTAAGATCATCTGGTCTATGTAGAGTAAATCGTTTGCCCCTTTGGTTCCTATCCTACACCCTTTCTGTTCTTCTGGTAGTAGTCCCCTTATCTGCAATTTCACACGATATACCTGGTGATTACTGCTGGAGACTAAGTGACAGCAAGTCTCCTCAAGTCTCAAGCCCTCTCTATCGAACTCTTACAGACCACTGCATTTCGGTGGTTTATAATTTTGCACCAATTGCTAGGTGTTATCGCTGAAGGCTGAGTGACAGCATGTCTCCTCGAGTATCCAGCCCTCCTTTCTATACTGTTATAGTGCACAGAAGTACTGCGGCTCACAATTCCACACCAGTTGCCAGGTGGTTATCGCTGAAGGCGAAGTGACGGAAAGTCTCCTCAGATCTCTCCCTCTCTCTCTCTCTCTCTTTTTCTCTCACCTATCACAGTAGTGCTGTGGTTCGTACCTCCACCATTCTTCTTTCCTTTCTCCTCTGTTAGTCAATTGCTAACAGCTGGGGGCGTAGATCTTATATTCGTAGCATTTCCTCTATTTGCGCAGTCCTTAACATTGCAGTGGTCCCTATTATTATTATTATTATTATTATTATTATTATTATTATTATTATTATTATTTCTGATCATAATTTTTTGTTCATCGGTGTATATATATATATAATCGTGTACTTGGAGCAAGTGCTAGTGTGTTAACGCCCATTAAACTTCTATCTACCTCTATCTCTCCAAATGGTTTTCAACCTACTCCCTCCTTCCGTTTCTCTCTCTCTCTCTCTCTCTCTCTCTCTCTATATATATATATATATATATATATATATAGTTCTCAACGTACCGTCTTTCTCTCTCTCTCTCTTGTCTATATAATAGTCGTTGTTTTTTTGTTGTTTTTTATGTTGTCATCTGGCCATATCCCTCATTCTGCCTATATAAACAATGTATTAATTCATTGCTGAACCTCTTAAAACTGACCCCAATTCTCTGCTTCGCCGTTCTTAATCGATCAATAAATTATTGTCCACAAGGTTCTTGTCCATGGTCAATAAGGTCTCTTCCGCCCGAACTCCTCCATCCTCCTCATCTTCCCTAGTCATATCCTTCAACGAGCACGCCAACGGATCATCATTCAGTTTCAACTACACGTCAACGAAATCCCATTCGGTGATCCACATCCCGGCACATTCTGTGTTAAGTCTCTTGAGCCTCTTATGCGCTAGACTGTTTGGCCACAGCGCATGCTTCTTTCAAACAGATATCAGTGCCGACCTGGATCAATGTCTGAATTTGCACTGTAATTTTGCAGAACATACGCACTACTGAGTCTGGACTTTTGTCTTTGTACTGTGTGACAGCGATTCACTCATTTACTGAATCGCTTGTGCCTGCTTATGAATGGTTACTGGAATGTAAGTTCCGGTTTTCGTTTGGTAGAACGTTTAAAGTTGCCAGTCGCAAACCGGTTACCGGGACGGACAGTGGAATAGGCAATCCTAGATCAACTTCTAACCGAGGAAATCTGCGTTCACTCAACAGTAATGCCTTTGGGATATGCCAAATTCCATATCTTCTTCCCCCAGCCATGGTGTAAAACTGGGTGAAGTGAGCAACTCTGTATCTGGTGTCTTCTAAGTCAATTGTCTACGTATGACAAACCTTGTAGTAGCCAAGACAGATATATATATATAAAATTAGAACGTACACCGCTGCTGTATTTCATCATCATCATCAACCTTCAAGCGTCCATTGTAGGACAAAGACCCTCCTCAAGATACGCCAAAGCTCTCTAGCATGGTCATCACGAAGCCAGTACTTTCTGATAGTTTTAATAGTCTCACAAACCTTCAATGGGGATCTACATTCTTAATCGTGATGTCCAACGGTTGCCTGACATTCTTACAACATGTCCAGTCCATTGCCATCTGAGCTAATTAACAGTTTCCATGATGTCTTGGATTCCTGTATCTTTCTGATATACTGAGATGTCCTTTGATTTATCCATGTGAGATTAGGCATGGTTTTCTCATGAGCACGTTGCATGCATTTCAGTTTGAGGGTCAATCTTTTTTAGCTTCTGTCAAACTTGTAGTTGATTTTTTTTCATATGCACATACATCGTGCATCAGAATTATCTAGATTCATGTCATTTACATGAAAAAAATATCTGAACAATTTTTCATAAAGTCTTCCTCTATGCTCAAACTTAGAGATCCATTTCAATGAATGGAAAATTGTCTTCACAATTTTGCCATATTTTCATAAGTCATTCAGGTTTCAGTCGGAGTGAAGTTCACCTCTAGAACAGCCAGGCTCGTTACTTTCTTGTTGTTTTTTATTGTTCCGTTTCCTATGTCCAGAATATATTTTAAAGACATTCTTTATCTGCTATGGTTCTCTATGTAATCAAGCCAGAGGGTCAAAAATCTAAACTCATTAGTATATCTATCATGAGGGGCCTTTTAGTTCTTTGAAAAGGCCCCAGAAAAATAATTCTGAAATGAAGGAAGGGTTACAATATAAGTTTATACTAAATTAGTCAATAGTTAGGATCTGGTAGTGTCTATGTTGTTTGTTTCATTTGAAAGATTTGAGAAATGACATTCATTGGTCACTCCATTTTCCAAAATTCTAAATTGATCACCCCAACATGGCATGCTGCTAAAAGATGTTTTTGTGACGTTCTCTACTGAGGGACAAACTAGACCTATTCTCAATTATTTTCATCCTTCATTCCTTGCCAACTTCAGCCCCTTTCTTCTTTTTTAAATATATTTCCCTTTTCTTTCTTTTTATTTCATACTTTCTTCTATGTTTCCTTTACCTTCTCGTTTTCTTTCTTTCCTTTCTGATTATTAGCTTCCTTCACGCGTGTGCTCTTTTTTTATTTATCTCCCTTAAAATCGATTATAATGATCATACTTTTTTTTTTTGGCGTTTGGGTTCAGAGAAAGGATATAAAATTTATCTAATCATTTAATCTACAATGAAAAAAGATCAGTGGTGAATTTCTGTAAACAAGTACATAGACACTTCTTGGAAAATATTTGCTTCTTTTGAAGATGATTTGCAGAGTAAATCAGTAAATTCCTGAAAAGTATTATTTTGAAATCAAAGATTTTCCAAATATTCAGGAAAGAAAACAATTAGGACAGAAAGAATACTTCCAGAGTACATACCTCTGCCAATGCAGAACACAAACTGAAAACTGGATAAAAATAGAGTATTACAAAGAAACATGAAGAGAGCATTCAGTGTACAAAAATTGAGTTACTCTCTTTGGAATTCCAAATTTAGCCTTTTTATTACCTGATCGTTTTTAACCTCTTATCAAACAAAGGAATAGAAAGGTCTTCCAATAAGGAATAAACGTCTATATTCACCCAAAAATCTTCTTACCTCCTTCAGAACATATATCCACAAAAGTTAATTAAAATTCATTGGGAACCTTTCATGATATCGTATGGACGGTAAACAGTCATGAGCAAATTCATTGTCTTTTTCCAATTTCGTTTGCAGAGTTAAACCAAACTCGCAACAACTGAGAAAATTTTTCACTAATAATCATTTTGTTGTAATATTGATACGTGTCCGGATAGTCACTAGTGATCAACGTCTTTTGAAAGCGATCCGTATTTGGGGTGAACAATCAAAACCTTAGAAAAGGATCGATACATAAGTTGCTGCTCTCGCATTTTGTTTGGCAGTGATCACAAAAATTCTAAATTGAAGAAAAAAACAATGAAGCGTGAGCGCTGTAAAACACTGACTGGAGGACCAATACAGGATAAACTCACATTGTAAATTGAGCACCTAAGCCAATAACGACTCATCTTTGGGGGAATAATTCTTTTAAAAAATTCTTTGATTGTTCAAACCGTCAGATATCTGGCTTCGAATGGAGTAATCACAAAACAGTGTAATATATTAGAGAATGAACAGGAGACGAGGACATGATAGAATAAAATAGAAAAACTCAAATGACAACCGCTGGGCATCGTGACTCCTGCCATGGATCCCCAGAGATAATATCCGATACTGTGGCCGGCATAATATGTGATTCAGTTACAAACGACACAATAGGCAGAAAGTATTGGCTCTGCGACGCCCATGATGGAGAGGTGTGGTAGATTGTGGGGAAGGTGTGTGACCAATGATGGACGCTAAAAGGATGATGATGATGATGATGATGATGATAATGGTGGTGGTGGAGGTGGTGGTGATGATGATCATGATGATCATGATGATCATGATGATCATGATGTATTCACAAAACATAGTGTGCAAATAAGCTGGAACTACTCAAACATTCATGTTGACTATGTTGGCAGTTTTGGTTGATGGTTTCAAACAAAAACTATTTTCTCAGAGACGGAACTGCACGTAAGTAAACTGAATTAAAAATAGTAATTACGAAGAAGACTTTGATCATGCCATCAGTTATGTAAAAACTTGTTTATGTACACAGGAAAAAAAAAACGAAATGATAAAGTAGATAACTTCATTATATTCACCATAGGAGTTATGACATGTAATTCAATCTGTATCAAAATGAAGATATTTTCTCTATAGGTGTGATATTACTTATTCAATAGATGGCAAGTGAACTGCATTTAATTTTATTTCCAGCATGAAAACCAATAAGCTATTTCTTACTAGAAACATTCGTCTATTCATACTTCAGTGATAGTTTTACTGCATCAATTATGTAGCGAAAAGTAATGACAGTATTTTCCTCATTGTAAAAATGATAAACAGGCTTATTTCAATATATACTGCAATATCCAACTTGCTAAAACTCGCCTTACACTCAACCTGTTCATTGGCAACGATAGATGTTAGTTAACGCTATAACTTCTACACCAGATCTTTTTTCGTAATGAAATTAGAAATTGTTCATTCCGTATTCAAAACGGTTTTATTGTCATATAAACAAGTTAATATGTACAATAGAATATCTAACGAATGTAATATTCACATAAATGTGTTAAAATAAACTTATTTAATAATTTAACTTGTATATTTTATCGGTCCACACACCTTTCCGGAGACATTTCATTGAGTCAGATTTCTTCAATGAGTAACAAACAAACATAATGAGAAAAGTGGTAACAACTAGAAAGCGTTTTCAAAAATGATGCAGTTGGATTTGGAAATGATTTCCAGGAGACATTTGGTAATCTTTGATTTGAATTGTCATAAATTATAGTTAGCTATAAAACGGCTTTTTTTTTAACGAGTTTTGAGCAAATTTCGCGCCTATTCAGCCGCCTTTTACTTATTGCTTGGTGCTTTTGTCCATTTTTTTTTTGTTTTTTTGTTTCATTTTTTTTCTTTTTTTTGTCTTCTTCCGTGCTATCTTTTTTTTTCGAATTTAGTGCCTTTTAGCAATAATTTCTCCTTTTTCGAAAAGGTTACTTCAGAAGCCTGTAAAAAAACAGGGCTGGAGGCTACGCCCTCCTGCCTGCTGGCCCTGAAGTGATTTACAAAAATTTACTTTCTCGTCGTTTTGCATTCATAAACATACTCAACACTATTTAGTGAGGTTTGTTTTTCACTGTATGGTTGCTGAGGAGAGAAAAAAAATTCACCATCGTGAAATGTGTTACCTCGTCGATGGCCCTACTCTTGCTTGTATGAGTTATCCTGTTGGTGGCAGCGAACAGTTTGAATATTTGCAATTATTGATACGTTGGCTTTATAAAAATGAAAGGAGAGTTTTTCTTCTTTTCAAGGGTCAACATTGGAAGGCAATTGATTGTTCTTTTGATAGAGAGGAGATCAGAAGTCAGGGCAAATGTCTATCCCTTTAATGGGAGTCAAAATGAGCGGAATCTTTCTTTCTAGGGGTCAAAAGGGATTAATCTCCTTTCCCTGAAATTTTAACCCCAAGAAATAAAAAGTGTTTCCTCCTCACTTTGGACACTTGGTGCAGAAGTGTTCACTCTGAGAAACGGTTGTAAAAGTTTCTCATCAATTTTGTCCCATAAAGAGGGGGAAGCAGCGAAATATGCAAAAAAGGAAAGAAAAACAAAAAAAAGGAACAAAGGAAAGAGAAGAATGTAAAAAAAATGAGGAAAGTCAAAGGAAAAATTATAATATCAATTGAGGGAAGGAAAAGTGTGAGAGAGAGAGGGACGATAGATTAGAAGAGAAAAGAAATCCTGAGATGAATTACAAAA
Organism: Thysanoteuthis rhombus; assembly: GCA_963457665.1. Taxonomy (NCBI): domain Eukaryota; kingdom Metazoa; phylum Mollusca; class Cephalopoda; order Oegopsida; family Thysanoteuthidae; genus Thysanoteuthis; species Thysanoteuthis major. The sequence continues at coordinate 45,309,398 of OY735208.1, read as the reverse complement.
GCAGCTATGAAGCACCATCGTTACGGAAGTTGTCAAAACAAGGCTGAAGACTGCTTTGGACTGTCTTAGGGACTCAAGTGATTGGTTTTAGAATTAGAGTTGTCCTTTCCCCACGTATGTTGATCTTCACGGCTACAAAATCCAGTTAGTCATGCATTATCCATGATATGAGAATTGGTTATCATCAACAGCAGCAGCACCCTGTTAATGTCCGTCGTTGGACACAGACCTTCTCAAAGATTTGCCTGACCCCTTTATCTATGGGCATCACAAAACAGGTACTTCCTAAATTTATCTAGCTCGTCACACCATCTTACTTTCTGTTGGTGACAGTTTTACATATGATCTCTGGGGATCCACGTTGTGGGTCGTGATGTCCAGCAGTTGTCTGAAATTCTTGTAACATGTCCAGCCCATTGCCATTTGAGTTTTCTGACAGTTTCTATGATATCTTGGACTCCTGTTCTCTCTCTGATATACTGTGCTGTCCAATAATCTCTGCATGGGAGGTTAAGCACGATTCACTCATGTGCACGTCGCATGGTTCTCAGTTCGGGTTTTCCATTTTCGGGGTTAGGTTTCATGTTTCAGTTCAGTAGGTGACTTTCGCTAGGGTGGATGAGTTGTATACACTTCTCTTCAGAACTATTGTTCTAGCTCTTCAAACTTAAGCCTGCCCAACCAAAACCTTGCCAACCTAGTGTGATTTTTCACTTTATTACTTCTTCTTTTGGTGTTTTCATGGACACTTGCTGCCTTAGGTATATGAAACGATCTACTTTCTTCAGATCTGCATTTTCAATTTCGATCGATGAGTCTTAGATCCCAACATGCTTGTTGTACATAACATTTCTATTCTGAAATTCATGTGGAGTCAAACTTTTTTGCTTGATTGAAAGCCTGCTGTGTGGGTAGACATATTCCAGTACTCTGATACATACAGGGTCTACACTTTGTTGCATTATTGTGTCGATGACTTTGAGGATTTCGACTGAATCGAAGGCCTTTCAAAGTCAACAAATGCAACGAAGGAGCAGACTATATCCTGCTGATTTTCTTTTTGTTGGTTTACTGACTGAAAATGGTCAATGGTTGAGAAGCTTTTTCTGAAGCCTGGTTGTTTTTCATCTAGCATTAGGTTGATTTGATTGGTGATCTGTTTGGTGAAGAGTTCGTAAGTGCAGTTGAGCAGGCTTATTTCTATATAGTTGTTGAGGTTTTTCTGTTTTCGTTTTTTTTTGTATATAACACCATAATGATTGCAGTGTCCCACCCTTCTGAGATTTTCTCTAGTTCGAAGGACGGACGAGTATTGAAGATATTCCGGTCTCTTTATCACCAGGTTGAACTTGTACGCGTTTTGAGAAAATGTTTCTTATGGACGTGTCTTCAAATCATACGGCCATGTGTCTGCTGATAAAGACACCTACAAATCTAACGTCATTCCGTTATCCTCTTATTTTGTTGTTATTGAATGTGATTTTCAATCTATTGCATAACAATATAAGAATCAATGAGAAGCTTACAAGCAGAATACTCACTATAGACTTGTCCAGTTTTCAAGTCGGTTTGGCTGGCTAGCTAAGTATGTGTCGTGCGTACACACTTTACAAAAAGGTGCTAGAGGGCAAACTATTTAATATTTACTCCACATTGTATTTGGAAAAACCTTTTTTTTTAATTATATTTCAAACTGTTCTTTTAAGTTGGGGGTCAATTTACAATATGGGTTCATGCTAAATTGGTCCATTTGTGTCTATCCACCAGCATTCAAGCCTGAATTTTTTTTAATTCAGACTTTTTCGTGAGCCAAGAAAAAGCAAGGGATGTAACTAATTTATCAATCAATCCTCGCCTTGATATTTTAATTGATCATCTGCCGACACAGCATGCTGCCAAAAACCGATGTTCACGTGATAGTTTTTCATCAAGTAATTGACCTGTTCTGCTCCTTTATTGTTTTGCACCTTTAAATGGAACGATATAAGCATTAAATTCACTTTATTACTATTTTCTTAATATTATTACTTTCTATCACAACACGATAGTATCTTATGGAGAGTTAGGTCAGATACTTGGTTTACTGAGTAATACTGTAATGGTTTCATTTTAAGACATGATTTTGTCAACAGATGATTGAAAGTTTTGCATTATACTAATGAGTCACACACGAGCAGAAAAAGCAATGACTTTCTCTTGAAGCAGTGAGTTAAGAAATTGTAAGTATTGCCTAATGACAGCTGAGGAAATGATCATATGAAATGTCCTGGAGTAATGAGAAAACTTGAAAAACAGGTGCATAAACAGCAAACTCAATTTTAATTTTTCTTCAGACTGTCGGCATTACATCTGTTGGGCGTAGACATATGCTTGATTAATATTGTAGACTGATATTAAATATCGATCTGCACTCAAAAAGTCATCTAATTACATCAACGGAATGATGTCCAAAATGCGAGCCCAAGAATGTCCTCTTTGGTATTTAAATGAAATTGTTTCTCAATTTAGACGAATATTTATCTGTTTCTTTCTTTTTTTTCTATTTGTAGGTAAGTGGTTATGTTGACGACAAAATTAACAACTTGTGTTTAGGTAAGTCAATATAATTACTTGGTGTCTTTTAACTCATGTGCCAGAATAAAGTATATTCTTTCATTATGTATTGAGAATTGTCACTTTGTCATCTGCCAAAGTTCACTGCAAGTGTAACAACTTTTAAAGTTGGTATTATTTTTATGTTAATTATAGATGGTCTTCATTCTCTTAACTAATTCGTAGATCCTTTTTTTTACAATTTATGCTTAGTTTCGCTGGGAGCAGTGACACTTTGGATAAACCGTTTGGTTTTCGGGAAGAAGCTTATATCAGGGGGACTCCTACGAATTTAACCATGTACACAACATTTCATTATATGAATGTAAACCGGCCTTTGATGTGGTTAGTGTAAGTTCGTTTCATTAGCCGCGCGGAATTTTGCGCTTTACGTTGTCGTAAAGTATCAACTCTTCAACCTTCGTTCCAATCTGTTTTAGAAATGGAACATTTACATTGACACCAGTCAGGTTTTTTTCAGCTTAACGTATGTGGAAGTAACAAACATAACCACGCTGGAGCAGATGAGTTTTTTTTTTTTGATATTTTGAGAATCTTTGTGCCGTATAACGTTGATTATTCTGTGCTAGTATCTTGATTAAATCGCTATCATTCTTAATTGGTGTACTTCACAGTAGAGCATTTTTTATGTATTCCATCATTCTCACCATCTTTTTCCATGAATTGCACTATCTTTACGTTTTTGCTTTCGAGTCATGTTCTCCATTTCCCAAATTTTCAGAATATGCTTAAGAATATATATATATATATATATATATATATATATTATCCTTTCATCGTCAATACTATAACTGAAAAATACACCCATTTTGATATTTCAGAGGAAAATTGTAACAATCGGAGGGAGTGATCTTTGAAAGTTTGTCATTGTTTTTATCCCGATAATACTTGATGAGAGGACGAAAAACATTGATACCGATGTGCCCTGGGGGTGCAAATAGTCATGCAATAAACAAGAATTGTGGAACGTTTCATGAGACAATAAGATGTTTAATTAGTTGCAATAGAATTTATCGTCTAGGCTAATGAGAATTTGCCAGTATGTCTTGTTTCTCATTAATCAGGGTCGACATCACACCATCGCAAAGTTTATTATACGGACAACAGCCAACGTGTTTGTTTTCTGTTTTAAAGACCAACAATCCACACGCACACTCACAAACATACACACAGCACACACACACTCAAGCAAAAACAATGTTGCATACATACAATTATAAAAAGAATGACGCCTCACCATGGAGTAGAGGTTAACACGCTGATTAAAAACTGAAAACCAAAACTCTCACAGAAACCTTTGAACTGGTGTTGTGTATATTATGCATATAGGTTATATTTATGTAGCTAGACGACTTTAAACATTAACTCCTTATTAAGTATTGAAAAAAAACGTTCTTTTGCTTTACTCCTAATTATCCATTCAAAGAGTCGGGGTTGCAATGTAGGTTCATTCAATATTGGTCGCTTATATTGTGCCAACCTGTTGTCTGTTTTGACTAGGACATTTTAGCTAGCACTGCCCCCCAAAAAACGAGAAAAGTAACATATTAATTGATCACCCCTAATTCCAAATGTTCAAAGTACGTCACTAAATAACATCGATCACATGATGGTTTCTATTTAGTAATAAACCAGACCTGTTTTATAAATATTTGCGAGGTTAATGAATTTGATTCTCTTTGCATGCTACAAACTGTGGACTTTTGCCATATCAAACGGGGCTTAGTAAATATCTCCAGAGCCAAATGTAGATGTTCGAGACTTGATAAAAGCCAGGATTTCGAATCATAACAACCAAAGCAAGCACGTACCAGCCAACTCTCAAGACCGACGTATTACAATTGTCCTACATTGGCGTTTATTCAGCTTCAGACCGTACAAACATAGTAAATATAATGAAAGTATGAATGGACATTTACAGGAGGGTAAATACGTTTTGGCCTATCTATCTATCAATCTCTCTCTCTCTCTCTCTCTCTGTATATATATATATATATATATATATATATATATATATATGCATGAGTGTGTTTATTTGTTTGTGTGTGCACACGTACAATCATCCCCGATACGATCTAAACACTCATATCGATACTTATATCCATATATGTATATACTTCCTCATATATATGCAAACATGTATACGTATATATACGTATACATACCAGTAACAAGGACACAAATGCATACACACATAAAAGAAGGAAAAAAATCTCATACATGCAATTACACACGTATAATGCTTACATAGTTCTTTGTCTACGCATGAACATTTACATATATATATACATATATCATCCAACTTACAATGAATGCCGATGGGTATTTGCTTTTGTGGTCAAATTGTTCATGATATAGCTTCAGGGTTTTACAAGAAGTATCGTGGACCCTATAGGCAGCAGGCCAGACCGATTTTCCCTGAAGGCACCGGTGCCAACATGAGCAGACAATTGCGATCCGGTGGAAACGATCAGATCCAGTGTTCCTTGTAAATATTTCCCACCTGTAATTAATTCCTGCCTGTCTGCCCGAGGCGACGATGGCGCTTCTCAGTGGCATATCAATAAAGGAATCACCTGCTCTCACCTTTGCAAGCAATCTACGATTATCTATGAGTTGTTAAATAGAAATTTGATTTAAAACTGACTGAAAAGTTGTATGACTCCCGAGATAATAAGAATTATCAGCCGAAATTAAAAGGACCTCGTCATAGAGGTGCATATTTTGGTTCGTGTCAATTATTTTGAACTTTCCAATCTAAGTTTGAAGTCAATAGACTGATGCTCCAGGACCTTCTCCACGTAGTGGCAACCCGGGCGGCTGCTTGGGGCGACCAGTGCCGAGGGGCGCCTATCATGTATCTGAGACGGTAGAACTTTTCAAATGCAAATGGGAAAATGAATGAACTAAACAGACTGAAAACATTAAATTCAAATCGATTCCCTGATCTGAAGTCAGATTTTTCAGGAAATAGGATAAAAACACCGATTTTCAGCATGCTTAGGGCACCAGACTTCACCCCAAGACTTATTCAAATACTTCAACAAATTCGTGTGCTATGTTACTCCAAAAATATCTTGCCCATTACATTCTTATGGTTTTTAATAGAAAAATATTCTTTTTCAGATATATATATATATATATATATATATATATATATATATATATATATATATAATTTGATCTAAAGTGAGACGGACTCAGGAGTGAAAGTGTTTGGAAACTAGGTTTCATGATGTTTTCATTGATGTCTAGACATGTTTCGGGATATATTCCAGTTTTCAGTAGTGTGTGCCTCCCGTGTGTGTCTGTGTGTCCGTGTGTGTGAGAGTGTGTAATTAAATGGTTAAAAGCTCGTTATTGGATATAAGTCATATCTCAAAAGCTCTGCTGTTTTGGCAAAAATTAGGATCCCATCAATGAACATTTACGGAATAACAAACCTAATTTCCGTACACTTTCACTCTTCAGTCCGTCTCACTTCCTATAGTTCAAATCATATATATATATATATATATATATATATATATATATATATATATATATATATATATATATATATTAAAAAGTCAATATAACTGATACATTCACACTGATTGTCATATTTTCTTTATCATTGGAATCTGTTTATCTTATTTTGTTTGTTTTTTCTTCATTCATCGAGTGCCTTGGGGGTTTGACAACGCAGAACTTTTCCCTTGAAAGAAACATGCAGAGTCGTCTTCTTTCTGTGTATCGGAGACCATTTTCGCCAAGCTCAAACGATTGCCATGACGACGACGGTGACGAAGAGCAAAACACTGAGAACAACGCAAGCAGAAAATTCGAAACATTCATAGCAACACTTGAGAAATATGCTATTCAAGTTAGAGCAACGTGTGCAAAGCAGTCAATGAATCTCTCATTTGATCTATTTCATGCTGCGTCTTTTTGCTGCGGTGAATCTGAAGATGGTGTCAGAGAATGCTGATAAACGCCCGGTTAATTTCGGATATCGGCTCCATCAAATACGACTTGGCAATGAAAGAAAAAATCTATTTGACGTACAGCGGAATCAAGAATGAATATGTGAGATGTATTTAAAAAAAAAAAGAAGAAGAATATCTACGTGCACATTTGGATAGATTCAGATATATAGACATAACAATGAAGGGAAAAGATGGATGGAACAGACTAGCATAGGCTCTGCTACCCAAAAGTTTAGGGAATTCAAACACGTGCTTGAACCAAATATGGTGCGGACATGCGTACTTATACTTTATTGTAACTGATTTCAGATAACCGTTTACAAGTACAACAAAACCAATTAACACATTGTACTGAAAACTTTGTCTCATTATTTCTCCTCTGTCAACCCTCTTCCTTCAATCTTTCTCACTATCTCTTTCGAAATAATAATATATGTATATATGTATATATATATATATATATATATATATATATATATATATATATATATTTACGTATATATATATATGTGTGTGTGTGTGTGAGTGTGTGCATGCGTGTGCATGCATCTGTATGTGTATATGGTGGAAATATTCGTGTGATTTACGGTTGATATGGCGATACGGAAAATAAATAAGTATATTGGAAGTCTTGTCAAGATGACTATATTGTATATTGGAGTTTCGTCATGTTTTTTTGTTGTTGTTGTTTATTTCATATTTTATCAATACAAATGGAAGGAAAAAAGGGAAGCCATTGTTTGAAAGTATGATTTGAATTGTTGGTTCAAGTTTATTTGTGAGATTGTTGTGTATCTTTGTGCGTTAGTGCAACATTTGTATTGTGTCGTACGTAAAAGAAATAAGCACATAATCACAACCTATATAGTAACATAAAATCTGGATCACTAAGTAGTATAACACAACTACGTTTGAAGATAAGCCAAATAACAGCTAATACGATAGAAAGATGATCTTACAAGAGCTCCATAGGAATGGTGATAAACCCATTAACATGCTATCATTTGGAATAAAAAAAACAAAACAGAAACGACTGTATGATAACATCTATCTGATTCCTTGACAGAAATCATCGTCATCATTTTTTTTCGTTCATCATTAGACCTACCCCAGATTCACTATATATCTCTATCATTGACGTTGCAGAGAAAATACTTTCTAAACTAGTCGAGTTCGTCAGGCCATCTTATATTTTGCTAGCCTCAGTTTAGCATATGATCGCTTGGAATCCATGCCGTGAGTTGTGATATCCAGTGTTAGCCTGCCATTCTTGCAACATGACCATTCCATCGCCATTTGATTTTCTCTAATTGATTTTACGACGTATATAACTCTTGTTTTTTTCATCATAATATACTGTGCTGTTTTTGTTTTTGTTTTTTTGTTGTTTTTTTTTCGGTTTCTCCATGCACATGAATTTCTCCTTGTACACTTAACAGGGTTCTCAGTTCGAGTTTCAATTTTTTTGCTTAGGTTCCATGTTTCATAAAAGACTATCAGGAGCATGCGTTAGTTGCATAGCCTCCTTCTTAGGGTTACTGGGATTTTCTTGTTTTTTGTATATTGAGTTTCTACCAAAAGCTTACTACCATGGATTCACAAAATTCTGAGCAAAACCTGGGAACGGTAAATTGAAAATTAATGATCTCAAATTACTGAGCTCAAGTTACTGAGCTCAAGTTAGGGTATTTGAACCTTGTGAAAATTGGAAAATATATATCGAGTGGATGAATTTTTCTTCCAAATAGGATGTGATCAAACCACTTCCAGATGATAGAGAACGAGAGAAAATGAGCAGCTTTGAGAATGAAGAGAAAACAACGAGGAACTTTGATAAAAAAATTTTTTTTTCTTACTATTTTAACTCCTGAGACACTCTTTAAAGAAACCTGGAGCATATAAGGTTAAAAACGAATTACTCGGCAAATTGCACATCTATCAGGTATGGAAAGAAAGTCTTAAATTTAGTCACTTTCTCATCTTTACTACTTTATCCCCGTGAAATAGGAATTCTGTTATCCAGGTTTTCTCGGAAGCAGAATGTTTCTGAAAAGTTCCCCCAAAAAGTGGAAAGGCGTAAGGCAAAGAATCACTCACTATTAAGTCATACGAGAAAATGTTTTAGAAGTCAATAGATTTTTAAAAATCGTGGGGATAGTATATTAGGCTGATCCATCGTAGATTCAGTTTGTGAAGCCTACATCAAACGCAGTATAAAGTGAACTTCTGGTAAGTCAGAACTACCCGAAGATTTTTTCAATAGCAGAGTCCATTGATCAAATATCAGGTTTGAGATTTCATCAGCAAAGTTGTTACGTTCAAGTTGACGAGTTAACTATCATGGATTATGTATACACACACACACACACACACATATATATATATATATATATATATATATATATAGATATAGATATAGATATATATATACACACACACACAAACACACACACACATATATATATGTATATATATATATATATATATATATATATATATATATATATGATTACATAATATACATATATCTCATCAGTACATACGTATTTCTTTAACTATTTTTTGGAAGTATTCTCCTGACTATGAAAAGACATAAAAATTGTTACATATCCTAAGTTCATCCAATTGTCAAATTACCTATGTACACAGCCGAGAGATTTGAAAAATCCAAAAACCTACCTGATCATAAACTGACCCTCAAAGGTCACTGGGGGTCACTGGGGGTTGCTGCTACTTATCCTTTATTCATGCTTGAGACAAAATAACTTTGTACACAAATCTGCAGCCCGTAGGATACAATTCATTCTTCGTAAGATTCGAAGTAGCTGAAAGTCATCTTTTTAGAAGATGCCGAAATAAACCTGACTTTTAACTGACATTTAATGGTCATCAATGGTTAGATCTACCAATCCTATCTTCATCCTAGGGTAGGGTTACCCATGTACACGAATCTTCAGCTGGTAGGGTGCAACCCTTTAGGATTCTATGAAACACAAAATTAGTTTGAAACTAACAAATGAAGAAAACAGTGTAATATATGGTGATATCAGGTCACATAATCTTGTATAGCCTGCTTTGAGATGATTTTCCAAAATGCAGCCTGGGAAAATTGAGGAATTGGAATACACGGTAAATACCCAAGCAACCTAAAATATGTAACTCTGACGATTGAAGAGTAAGGAAGTTAGTCTTCAGATGAAGCTTAGCTTTCAAAACAGGGAAATCTAATTAGTCTTTGAGTCAACTAAGGAGCTGAAACATGGAAACTAACCAAAAGATCGACCTTAAAACTGAGCACCACGTAACATCCACCTGAATCATGCATGCGAGAAACAGAACTGGAGTGAGGGATAGCTCAAAATTTATTACAAAACTCAACGGGCAGGTCATATTGAAAGAATGTCAGACAAGCGCTGGACATCACGTTTCGAAACGTGAATCTTTTGCAATCATACGCAAAAATATAATGCTGCCTGACCAAACAGGCAATTCAGAAAGCACTGGCTCGGAGAGTTCTGTTGAATATCAAAGTCCAAAATGTGCTAAAATGTTTATAATGATGGCTTCAACGAGATCATAGGCGACATTGTGGATTGCAAAATGTGTGATCACGTCAATAATTGTATACATTTGGAATATTCTGGCAATCTGACACCCAGGAGGAAAAAAATTGGCAGACCTTGAAAAAGCTTATTCTTAACAACTGACTACAAACAGTTACTGCTGCTGCTGCAGCAGCTGGTGATGATGATGGTGATGATGATGATGGTGATGATGATGATGATTTAATCTTGAAGCTGTCAATTCAATGGATACTGTTTTGAAAATTTAGATAGGCATAGGTGATTTGAAACCTTTGTACTCCACGAATCCTTTTTGTTCCAATATTACAAAAATATGTTCTGTTCAATTCGCAGCTATAGACTCTTTAAGAAACCAAGTTCGGGGAAATAATTTCAGAGATGTTAGAAAAATGTGATAGATCGCCGACAGTGAATGGGAGATGAAAGCGAATACATTATACGACTTCAAAAATCGAAGATATAAAGTCTGGTTTTAATGTTTACAACTTCCTCAGGAAATCTGATGAAACCTACTCAGGATATTCCATCACTTCCTGTTTATCCTTATAAAAGAAACGCAATTTCCAGTTTTGACAGACAGGACTATTAAAATGCAAAACTGGCCATGTATATATTTATGTGTGTGCATGTATGTGTGTGTTTTTGTCCATACTTTGAACAAAATCTTACATTCCACCACAGACAACGAAGTTGAAAGATGAATGCATATTTACTGTTATCTGTTCCTTTGTTCACACAATATCACAAAAATTTCTCATTTGGATTCAAGTGATATTTTGTTAAAAGGTGGACCATGCACGAAGGGAGTTTATTTTTATTTTTATTCATTGAGTTTATGCAGGAATTTCTTTTCACTTTAGATATGTTTTCAAAAATTGTTTCTCATATATAGGTATGCATTCACCAACGTCTGTCAGACTTTCCACATAAAATCGTTCCAGAAAATTTACAGAGAATTTTGGTGATAAATAGGTTCATGAAATGAAAGGAGATTGAACCGTGGTACGAATCCAGGATTTTTGTCCCAAGTGAGGGACATTTTCAAATATTAAGCAGATATAAACGATAGTTTGAAATACGGAAAATCCACAAATATTATTGAAGTCTCGATTGGAATGAATCTCGATGAAAACGAATTTCAGATAATGAGACCCATCTTCGTGAGCACGGCTTTCGAGATAATGAGATGTGTAAAAAGATGTTAGTAAAGATGCTTCCAGCTTCTGCCAGCGGCTTTCCAACACGGACGAATGATTTCAGTGGTTGATTTAATAAACAAAACGTCATAGCTACCAGCTTTCCCTTCCTCTACTGCTACGCCCGCCTTTCGTATTCACGAGTTTCAATCATCACAATTGACTCGTTGGGCGATAAAACAAAATGAACTGCTTGACCCTATCAAGCGGAGGAAACCGGTGGAATCGGCCAGGTTGGGGTCAAAGGTATGACAAGGTGGGTCTGGATTTTGCTATGAGGCAGCTGTGCGCCCGGCGCTGCGGTTGCTTCAATGGAAGAGTCAGAGCATTAGAGAATGAGAGAGAGAGATAGAGAGAGAGACAGAGACAGAGAGATACTAGGAAATGTATCGTGAGACAAAAGGGTTGGGTTGAATGAAAAGAATGGTGAGAAAATAACGGAAGCTTGATTATGTATATTCTGAACAGAAACAACGAACAAGTTGAAAAGACGGAAAAGAAGAGAGAGGATAAGGAAGAAAGAAGGAGACCAAGGTGGAGAAGAAGAAAAAGAAGCTAATCAGAGGGAATTAATAAAATTTTATAATATTGTTATATTGTTCCTCCAATCTCCAGTAGAGGCCATTTTTTCTTTGTCCACATCATCAGTTTTAGACCTTAAAGACTTTGAATTTCGAGGATGAAGCTTTTGTTATTATCATTGAATTTTGATAAGAATTTTCCCGTGTTACTTCATCTGGTTTTCATTGCAATTCCCTTATTGGTTGTCTTTGTTCCCGATTCAGGTTTCTTACAGCAGAAGTACGATGACAGAAAAATGAGAAAAGAGAAAAAAAGAAGAGGCAAGAAACAAAGATAAAAATTGGAAAATGTTTAAGAAAAGGAATGAAGTAACAGATCTTTGGAGATGTTAAAAGCCGTTGCACGATTTTTTATCAAGTGGCGTTTCATTGACCAACGTTTATCAAAACGACTTTTCTTCGAAACGACGTTTTATTGAATCGACATTTAATTGAGAGGACTCTATCAAAACAACCTTTTAAATCTGTTATTTAGATAGACCGAAAATTAAAGATAATTTTGATGGATTGAACATAAAATTTCCAATTAAAATTCCAATTTTCAAAAATAGTTACTGTTTTCAAAAAATGAAAGTCGTTTTGATGAAATACTGTTCCTAATGAAAACGACATTTTATCGGAACAGCATTTGGAATGCTTAATTTAAATAATCTAAAAGTCAAAAATAATTTTGAAATAAAATTTCTATTTGAAATGAAATTTTTCAAACAGTAATAGGTTTGCCCAAAAATATTCACTGAGGAAATCGTCACCCAATTTCTAAAACGTAATTAAGTTATACTTTTCTCATAAATTTTTTTTTCTTGTTTTTACTTGGAAAGATATTGGAGAAAGAAAGATGTGAAGAAACAGGAGAGAGGGTAAAATGAATGAAATGAAGGAAGAGGGAATTGTAGAGAACGAAGAAAATATGGAGATACCGGATACAGTTTGTTGTGTAATAAAGGGGATATCTTATTATGGGGAACATGAATGAGAGAAAAGACAGAAGAAGCTATGAAGAGATAAAAACAAAGAATGTTGAAGAAAACTGAAGAAAGAAGGAAAAGAACAACATCAGTGTCGAGTACTCCGGACGTATTAAACGCATTATTTCACTTTAGAAAGGGGAATTAAAGATAACGAAGGAAACAAAAGTTGGAAAGGAATGTGAGAAAAAAAAAGACAAAGAGAAAGAAGATAGGAACGAAGGAAAGAAAAGAAGATAGAAGAAAAGAAAGAACGACGATAGTGTCGAGTACTTCGGACGTAATAAACGCAATATTTCACAGCAGACAATTCATCACGAAAATGTCACGTTGCATCCGTTGAACCGATCAATAGGTGAACTCCGGGGACTCAATGCCCGAAGATATACAACGCTTCCTGTCAAGTATATTTTATTCTCCTAGAACTAGCCAAGATATTTCGAGCCAACTATGAACGTCTCTTAAGCTGTATGTCCGTTAGATGATTTCAAAATATCCTTCGCGTAATTATCGAGTTTGCATAGAATATATGACTATATGTCTCACGGTCAGTGATTCAAATATGTGTCTTCCTCTTGCCTGTTCATATCTATTGCATGATAGTTTATTAAATAGATTATTAAATCTTCCAAGATTCTACTTTTCTTTATATATATATATATATATATATATATATATATATATATATATATATATATATCCATATATACATATATACATACATATATATATATATATATATATATATATATATATATATATATACATATATATATATATATATTTATATATATATATACATATATATATATATATATATATATATATATATATATATATATATATATATATTCATGGAGATATAGATACACATATATTTAGTTTAATTTGTAAAACTTTCCAACTTTGAACGCTAATTTCTTTTAAATTAATCGTCATTTCATTCAATTATTTCCTGATATTTGCTAATGCAATTTATGTAATATATATATATATATATATATATATATATATATATATATATATATATATATATATATATATATATATATATAGGCCAAAATATGTGTGCATATATATGTATATATGTATATGTCTATATATATATATGTATATATATATATATATGTATATATATATATATAAATATATACATATATACATATGTGTGTGCGCGTGTGTATGTGTGTGTATATATATATATACGTGTGTGTATATGTTTATATATATATGTATGTGTATATATGTATGTATGTGTGTGTATATATATATATATATATATATATATATATATATATATATATATATATATATGTATATTTATAATGGTTCATTCCATATCATTATTACAACATGGCTTGGCTCGATGACCAAAGATTTAGAAATGTCTTCCACACCCGTTTCAGGTCCTTCAAAGGACAGCTAGGCCTACGTGGAAAAGGCAAGTCTTTCTGCAACAGATACTAGTGAAGGTCAGGCAGCTCGGTGAATCTTTCACCTATCAGTGCAGCTTTTTTTCTCCAACTTCTATTCTGTAGTTTGCTTTGGTTCGGGAAGTTGCTTCGTAGGTCTTGTGCCACGATGCAGTTGTGTAGGCTGGTTCACTTTTGTTATAAACTAGCATGGATCCCTGACCTTTCCCAACTGAAAATAATTCCGATCATAACATGAGAAATATGTTGCCTTGTATGTACCTTCTTGCACTCGACACGAAGTGTAAAAAAAAAAGATTATTTGCACTATGTACACTGGAAAAGGTAGCTGTAGTTCAAAACGAACTCTTGATTCACTACACAAGTGATTACCTATTACACTAACAGTATGAAAAGGTTGATTCGGGATTCAACCCTAGAATAAACATTTTAGAGACCTCTGAGTGTAAAAGCATAGAGAAGTCATGCAAACTCCAATGATGTTGAGAGATTGTCCTTTCGCTTCGGTACACTTTCCGAAATGACCGCTGGTGACTTTTAGACATAAATTTCACATCGTGTATAACTTTGGCAGTGTGAAAATGCATTCCTAAAATATGCCCTCCATGCGCAAAAATGGATCAGTACAAAGCTTGAATAGATAAAAGATGACATCAATTCTTGTTATCAACCATTGGCTACAAATGACAAGAAAGACGTCAGTGACTCCAAACTACTCCTCTTATTGTCTGTGACTTTTACCGAGAATAAATCCATCCAAATTTATGTTAAATTAGAGCAAACTCACTGACAAAGCCTTGAAATATTCAGTATAAATGACTAGAATCGAACACTCGTGAACTTCAATGATCCCCAAGGTCAACATCGCTTATTGTGTTATCTCAGTTGTGAGAAAATGTATTCCTTAATCTTAGCATCCTTGGTGAAAAATTGCAGTCCACAACTCTGAACATTGGCCAGAAATGTCCTCTAGGGCCCTCCAATGACCTCAGAGGTAAACTCTGCATTGCACGTCAAAGGATATACTTCTACGCCCAATTTTACTTTCCTAAGTGCTGAATGGATGCCAGAAACTAGCCACTGGTGACCAGATAAGACCTCAAAAATAAATGTCAAATAAGTTGTGAACTTTTCAGTGTTCTCGGTGCACAATTGTGGCCAACAACTCTGAAAATTGGCTAGAAACGAGTAGAAGTTACCACTGATGACCTCAGAATTCTACTCTGCATTGTTAATGACTTTCAACAGAGTAATATGGGCTCAATTTTAGGCACGAAGGTGCTGAATTAGGGGCCTAGTAACTCCAGAGGTCAATATCATATAGAATGCAATCTCAACTGTGACAATGTGTATTCATATGGTAGGTTTACGCATCGTTATTGCAGAATTGTAGCCGACAACTCCGAAAATTGGCCAAAATTGAGTAGAGGTGTCCTCGGAGAACAAGCATGATCACTTTTGCATTGCATATGACCTTTGTCATGGAAGTAACCCCATGCCAAATTTTGCTTCCATTGGCGCTGAATTGTAACCAAAAGCTCGAACTAGCCTCAGGTAAACTCAAAAGTTCATTGTGATGAATCTCACATAGCCAAAATGGTAAGTTGACCTCTTTTCATTCTACATGCGAAATATTAGGCCGATAGGCGTTGTACTTCTGGCGAAAAAGAGGCACGGATGAGCAAACAAGAAGGTCGAGATTAGTATATATATATATATATATATATATATATATATATATATATATATATATATATATTATATATATATATATATATATATATATATATATATATAATAGTGATATTGCCTAAAATTATTATTATTATTATTATCATTATTATTATTATTATTATTATTATTATTATTATTATTATTATTATTATTACTATGAAGATTATTATTATCTTTATCATTATTATAACTATTGTTATTAATCGATTGGGATTTAATCCAACAAAAATAATCGTAAATTGCGTTGTATTCTATCAAAACTCTATTTAGATTTATATTTCGTTTTTACATGTATCATTTGTTTTAAACATGTACATATTAAAAATACAAATCAGAAATACAGTATGATATAATCTAATGCAATATATAATGTGTGATGGTTTTATTGTGTAAAGTGCTCGATACATTCAACTTAAAACATCAAGTTGAGTTAGAGTAAAGCTTAAATTATGATGATTTGCTAAACCAACACGTGTTTCCTTTGCAAATCATATATATATATATATATATATATATATGTATATATATATATATATATATATATATATATATATATATATATATCGGGATGAGTGTTCCAAAAATTAACGGTTGAGGAAAATATACAATGAAATATAATAAACCACGAAAATGACACTCACCACTCGATAACTTTATCAAAAAGTAATTGTAAGCCCCTACAAATACACAAAAATTATTCCAGTAGACCAGTAATCTCCTTAATTCCCTGCTTACCATACTAATACATTAATAAGCACATACAACCCTTTTGCTGGAATTTAAAGTCTTACATACATGATACAACGGACTCCCTTGAAAAAAAATTGAATTACTGTCACAAAACGCTATTCTTGTCACAACGAATGTTATGTTGGCATACTCTGTTTTTAAACATAACAAAGGTATATCAGCGTCAAGAGTATGCTTAACTAACAGAATACTAAATAAATCAAGTACAGAAGTATAACAATACCAATAAAAAAAAGGATGAACCCTCGGTACCTTTGACTTTAATGAAAGATTTCCTTACAGTCTACGGTTGGATGTAGAACTCCATTCTGACTCTTTCTTTCACCACTATCTATATATGGAAATTTTAACAAAATGCTTCGAGTCTTCTAGAATAAGAACTGCAGTTCTTTGAAATAAATTGTAAACCTTTGCTATGTATGTATAGTAAGCATAGTTGGCTGGTTGTGAAATTGTGCACGCAAAAAACGTTATTATGACAACAAAATATGTGTGTGTCTTCTGTAGATAACTGACTGATTTTTTATTTGAAAAGTGTTGATTCTCTACGTCAATTTTGAAAGTACTCACGTTCTTCTGTCTAAGAAAAACAAGGAAATTTCCCCTATATGGTATTTTTGCGCTTACTGGCAACCAGAGATTAGAGGGAACATTGTTTGTAAGCCTAGATATGCCATTTGCCAAGAAAAAAAGGATTAGATTTTGGGATGTATTCAGGAATTCGTTTTCTATTGATAATTATTTCCCGTACAATAATTGGAGAAGTAGTAAACAAAAGTTTGACATCGGAAAATTGAAGCAAAATGACACACAAACATACACAGGCGTGCGCACATACACCCAAACACACTCACACACACTCACATACACAAACATATATATTTGTCATATATTTTTACAAAAAGATGAGAGGAATTCAGCTCAGTTATCTTCTGTGGATTCTTTTGATGACGTTGTAGATGAGGTATATCATGGTATGCTGAACTTAATAAATGAAACACCATCATTAGAATGTTATTTGCCATTGGGGTGGAAGAGAACATCATTTTATTTGCCAAACCGACAGATGTTTATACGTATCATTTTTGTGTGTTTATTACTTCTCTATATTATATAAATTTTTGTGACATTTTTATCAATATATTACGATTGCCAAATTACTTAAGCATAGCCATCACTTTTTGACAGTAAAGGAAAACCAGTGTTTATAATATTGATTACCTGAAGGCTGAAATTTCAACGGAAGGAACTAAACAGAATACTAATTCAATGGAGATGATTTGGTAGAGAAACAACAAGGTTGGTTGCTTCAGGGTCAAACTTCCTTTTGACTGAAGCTTTACTGACTTACGTTTGAAGATATTTAAACTTTTGTAAAAAGTTTTGATTCAACTGGAAAAAGAGATTTCTGAATCTGTCAGAGGAAGGGGGTTAAAAAAAAAGATCTGGATATTTGTTTGGTAATTGACATGGAAATTTGAATAATTCTAGACATAAACTGAAAAAATAGGGTAGCCTACAGGGAGCTTTCCATTATACATTTTCTACTTGAATTAAATCAAAGTTGCATGTCAAATTTCAACCTTCCGTGTAGCATTGAGGGTTTTCATTTTGTTTGAAGACGTTGATGCTATTGTTTTTATCAAGGTTAAACAAAGTCAACTCCAGATTAAATGTTTGAAAAAAAATATTTGAAACCATATTTATGGCATCTGAAAAGAGAATTAACCAACCTAAAGTAGGGTTTTCTTCTACAGAACTTGAACTGTGAAACAAAATAAAACACACCACACAGGCTTTCAAGTTAATCACTGTAGTGTGTCAAGTAGCACTGACACAATTATACAAGAAACCAAAATCGTTTTCAGACCCACAAACACGATTATTAACATACATATATATGATAATGAATTGCATTGTATTGGAATTCTTTTTTGAAATCATCTCCATTTATCTCAAGGTAAATGTATCAATTGGCCTAGACAACATAAATAGAATTAACAATTAAAGAAAATTAAATTACTGCAGGAATCGAACCTGCAAACGATAGGGTAGCCGCTTTCACATAGTGTTGCTCTTATCATTGACCTAAATAGATGCCGGAAATGCAAACGTCCAAATGACTGTTTTGGCTCCTAATTTTCAAATTTGCCAATCCTCGGTCTATATCCGCTCTATTTGTTTCTTTAAAAGCTACGATCATGTTATTAAGAAATGGATATATGATCCGATAGAATAATTGCAAATTTCGTTATATGATGTTGAAACTTTTATTTGAAATGATCTCCAATCATTACGTGATATATGTATCATCTAGTCTAGACAACGTAAATGAAGTTAACAATTATTTGGTCTGAAATGAGAGGAGGGCTCAGGGGTTGTTCTTAACCGTCACCGTGGCTGATGAGCTTGTTTTAGCTAAGAAAGAGTAGTGACAGGAGGTTTGGAATGAAAATGGTCAGTTTTCAGGGAAAATTTTATTTGACTGAGTTTTTTATTGTTGTTTTTTTTATAATAGGGAAACAGTGCCTCACATTTAATGAATAGATGTGGATGTGTGTGGAACAAGAAAGATGTTTTGATTTTCTTTTGTTTCTGGTTGATAGTCGTTGATAATTTTTTCCCCCTCAAACAGGTAGAATGTGTATGCTCATACTATTTCTTAAATCAACTGTTGGCTGTAAGTCAATTCTTTTCATATTTTGTAATGTGTTGTATCTAGGTGATCCTGTTAAAAAAAATCAGTGCATTTAAAAGTATTAAAATCTTCAAGCGCCCAACCAGTATTTCCACATTCTGTCGGATCAACTCAAATCCATGAAACAGACCCCAAAACATCATATATTCATTTGCATACATATCTGATATCTTTATGGAACCAAGCCATAGCGAGGCTCCTCGTGACTAAAGGTCTGTTTTCCCACGATACTGACTTAAGAAATCCTAACTGTTATGAAAATTACAAGATTATCAGCAAATAAAAAAAAAATTTGGTGCTGCGTACAGAATATAAGTATTCGAGCTGTCATTAAAAATCTCTATCAGATCTTACAAAATCTTACGACATAAAAGACATCAATATGACGATTGAATATTGTCAAATGATTCAGCACTGTCCAAATCAACTCTCCTCAGCACTAGTTTGATAAGGAAGTATGCAATTATGAACCAATCAGAATGCAGATTGGTCTTTATGGCAAAAAATACTGAGACTGATTTTTTTCGGTTTAGCCGATAAAAATTTCCAATAATCAAAAATCTGGCTAATCTAAAAAGAAAATGTATATAGTAAGTTAAAAAAGAATTCTTTGGCTGTGTTCATATCAGCCTTAACACTGCTTAATACGCTTGTTCACTGCAAACAATCCAAAGAGAATATAAATAAAAGTAGATTTCCGTAAGAAAATGGTAAAGGCTCCATAGGCTAAGCCTAAATATCATATTATGTGTTTATTTGCTACACAGTTACTTCTTTGCACGCAACAATTCGTTTCCACTCAATCTTCACTCCTATTCTTCGCTTGTTTTTTTGTTTTTTCTTTCAATCTGTTCCATAATTGCGTCATTATGTCTCCGAACCTTTCAACCTTTTTCAGTCATTAAGACGACGATTCCTGTTTCATATTGCTTGGCAGGAACTCCTTCTCGTGCCGGCATTTTGATATTAGTTCTGATTTTCCGTTCAAAAGCTTTTTTTTTTGGTCGGGAAAGTTATAATTTCCAACTTCACCTCATGGCAAGATATAGATTTTTTCGACGTTTTGTTCACATCTCACAGAAAACTTGCGAACAATATGATTTGCAAAAAGTTACACTCTAATGGTTATTCCATTTTGACGGAAGTTGCATGCATGTCTCTCCTGTCATTACGTTGGAAACGTTATTAATTTCAGCAATTGCAGAAATACACGCTCCGTATGAATTCAGCTGATGCTGTCCTTCTCTTTCTTTATATTATTTCATGTGTATTTCTGTCAGTTTTTAAGTTTTCATAAGTATTTCCATCGTGTTGTTCTGTTTCATAGGTTTTATTGTTGGATGTTAATTTGAGTCCATAGCTTCCAATTTCTTTTTCTCCAACAGAAAGACAATGAAAAAAACAGAAGAGAAGAAATATCTATTCCAGTTTTCTTTTCCATTCGGATCTTTTGGTGCTGGTGGGGCAATTCTTCAGAGAAGAGAGTTCTTCTTTTTCCCACCTTGAAAACCTAAAAAAAAGATTTAATTCTGTTTGAACTTAAGAGTTTATGAATTGCTATTCAATGTTGTCTCTGTCTCTTTCAAGTTTCCTGTTCTAATAGATTTTGGCGTATATAAGCACACCAGTCTTTCTATAGTCGATCCCACCATTAGTTTCGTCCGACCGGCGACAAATTCCGGAAAAATACACGTGTGACTCTAAACATATCCGCAGGAAATTCTTATGGTTCTTTCTCAATAGATCAAATGATAATCAATATGGAATAAAATCATCAGATCATAACAAATTATTACCTGAAGAAAAGTATATCTGCTTGACAGACCATAACTTCAACGGGGCTGTAAAGTTTTCAAACATTGAAACAATTGGAAAAAAAAACAACTTATAATACCATAACGCAGAATCCCACGATGACGGTTGAATATCATGTTCAGAAACCCGAATCCATAATGAAATAATGAGTGTTATTGAGTCATCTGAATGATTCCATACTTTATTTCTCATAAAACGCCAACAACTTGATACAACACTACAGTTCGAAACAGCAAAAAAGACCATTAAGCTGCAAAGTCGTACACACAATCTGTGAAGGTATTTGACAATCTTTGTCAGCGAATCCTCTAAAAATTGGCGTAAACATCTGATATATTTCTTCAAAATGAGACGTCAGCTTCTTCATGATGTTCTTGTTTGCCTTTACGATGCATAATTTATGTCTTTTGCAAAATGGAATAACTGTACGGTGTCAAACATTTTTGTTCTATATCGGCCCTATTTCTAAGATGCAAAAAAGAGTCGTCAAAGCCTTTCTCATCAATCCTGCCTCTCAAACTCTTAAACTTCCCATCTTCGAAAATCCAAAAGTTTCGTTTTTTTTTCCAGCAGAAGCTGCTATCTCATGTGTATCAATACGTCAACGAAATCTCTCTTTCTTGTTTTCACTTTTTTATTTTATTTTTTTTTTAACGCATCTGTCCCTCAATATTCAACACGCCAATCGACTCAGGATTATTTAGTTTTTGTCTGATAAGAACAGTCTACAATATGGATTAAAATCAATTCGTTATCTTGGTGTTGAACGATGGAATAACTTGCCTGTTTTTTATCAAAGATTCCCCCTTTAAATAATCATGAAAAAAGAATCTTCAGAAACACTTACGAGAATATATTTTTCTTACAATAGAGAACCCGATTATCCTTGTTTGCTCAAATGTCAATATATATATTCATCTGTACTCTAATTATATAATCCAATATTCTAGGACTCGGATATCTCTTTCACTTAAACAACGCCTTTTCTGAATTTCTATCCTTCAAACAGTCCAGTTATTTCGATTCTTTCTTAGTAAGTTTTTCTTATAATTTCCATTCATCGTTGTCATTATTATTGTATTTTATATCGTTATTGTACTTCAGATTTTGTATTATGTGGAGGAGCTTGAAGAATAAAGAAAAATAATAAATAGGGAAGAATAAAGGGAGAGATTGTCGGCATTGGTTTTTATAATAAAACGATTCCCTAACTCAAATCAATCCTGGTTAAAATAAGTATTCATCGCATCAAAAATGAAGCAAAAAATATCGTCCAAAATGCAACACAATTTATTACTTCTATCTCAGGAATGCTATCTGTTTCTCTATAACCACATTCTTTTCGGGTCACTTAGTTCCTTACAAACGCTGCTGATCAATTCAAATCCGATCCCAGCATAGAATGTTCCTGTTCTCAGAATTGGAGACTTCCGTTGTGGTTAAAACACTGTCGGAAAATACGTTTATTCAACTCCGTCAAAACATACAATTCAAATATTAAAACATTTTTTGAATTGTTCGTAGATATTTAATAATAATTAAATTATCAATATTGATGTTCAAAAAAAAACAGTCCAGATTTATCTTATATTTGGATTTTACATAAATTAATCATTCAAACAATATAAAAAATGAGATTACGATAGGACAGCGTTCATCTTCTATTTTCTAGACAACGTTTGTTCGAAAAAAAAACTTATTCGAAACTTTTTTAATTTTTTTCATAACAATTAATTCAACTTCATGCCACCTGCTTCATACATACAAACAACAACAAGAAAGAGATGTCGAAAAGATTAAAAAGTTGGAATGTAAAAAGATAATTAGTTATGTATCCAATTATGCGTATTTCATTTTATTATCAAGCTCTCTGGGAGTTAAAAAAACAATTACAAGTGCTAGACCGATCAAATTTACACTTGATATCAAAAAGACTATTTTATTAGAAGATGACTCCGATAAAAAAAAATTGTGATAAAAAAGAAAAATAGCTGAAATTTCAAAATTTGATTATTTTCATTCTATTATTAGTGCTCAATATATTGGTTATTTGATATAGAGCAAAAACTACTTGAAATGTGGTAGAAAAAAGAACTTTTCTATTGGTTGTATTTATCTATTTATTATTATTTTTTTTTTTTTATTACTGTTTTGCAAAATTTATTTGGTAATTTTAACGACTCCCAGTTTTTGATGGATTAATCATCCTGGTTTTTTATTAATTGCAAATATTTCATTTGCGATCTCTGATTAGTGTATAAGCTCCTGTATTTAAAATAGTAAACATGTACGAGATGATTATTTATGTATTGTTCAACAGAGAGGAGGCAGTTGCTATTTTAATGGGTAATTTATCTTGAATAATTCAAGTATCCTAATTGTAAGATTTTTCAAGTCACAATATGACTAAAACTGTTTTAAAGGGGGATCGGACATAAAGAGTCGAGACAAAATATCATGTGAAAAAATCTCTGATAACGTGTGACCATAACAAAGAACTTTTTTCTTATTAAAAAGACACAAAACAATTCCTTGATAAAAAAAAAATTGAATTATCTTCTATCAAAAAAATAAGGAAAAAGTATGGCCAAATTTGACAAACCTGGCTTTTTTTAAACGCCTTTACACACCAAGTCATTTTTTTTTTATTTTTGTTTCAAACATCCAGCTTTTCTGTGACGCCATCTTCATTGTTCGGTCACAACAGCCTATCTCATTTTATTACAGGCTTTGAATCTGTTTATCTGCTATGCCAATCCATTTCGCATGAACCATCATCATCATCATCATCATCGTCGTCATCATCATCATCATCATCATCATCATTGTCAGCCTG
>OY735208.1:45237722-45282722 GCA_963457665.1 Thysanoteuthis rhombus | reverse complement strand
TTGATTTTATTCTTGGGTATCCTATATTATCATAGAAAACATTTTTAAAAAGATCCTTTTGGCATGGATATAAATAAAGTAAACTACTATATCTAATCAAAGATAAGAAGTTACAGAATAACCCTTTTCAGGTGCCAGAAGTATAGAAAGATTGTAAGTAGATTTATGGTGAAGATAAGCGTGATCGCTTGGAACCCCCGTTGATAGATAGCCAGTCACCGACATCTGATTAAAAAGACATTAGGAGATAAAATTAAAAATAGGAAGGTGTATAAGGATTCTTACGGCGGAAGTGAGAGGAATAGATTGGAAGTTTAGTTGCTTGAGGAACAGAAGAAAACAGGGGGATTAGAGAGGGAAATTGTGGATGATTATCTGGCTCCAGTATCAGGTAAAAGATGAGGGTAGGTTAATTTAGTAAAGGAAATGGCAAAAGGAAAGTGACCTTTGGCTGAGAAAGAGAGCATATATTCAATTTCAGATAGAACACACAGAGCAAAGAGACTACAGCAGGTAGAGAGTACCAGGGTCAACGAACCGGCGGCTCAGACTTCTGGCACCTAGAAAGGCGTTGATCTCTCTCTCTCTCTCTCTCTCTCTCTCTCTCTCTCTGAGTGAGTATTTTGTTCAGTATTCAATTGAAGACAATATGTATATATTTTCAGTCAGCCAAAGGAAAGAAATAAAGGTTCTATTTTGAATATCATCAGGACCCTTGGGTTCAACGTTCCTCTCATGCTGCAGCTACGGTGCCGCTAGAACGGTATGTCGTCGAGAAAAAGTCCCCTAGCCTTTCTATACACCATACGTACTGTTTACGCTATCATTCAGATTTTCACCGCAAGAGGTCCCCCAGTCAATTTTGGTGAGATGGACCTCCTATATTGATAGCCCAGTCCTCCACCGATGAATGAAACGGCTGAGTTGGCACAAATTTGGTCCCCAGAGACTATGAACACTTGTCAGACTAATCTACTTATCATAGACTGACCCAAAATATTTTAACCCCTCTCAGTCTTGACGCAGCCCGATATCTTTGTTCTGTCCGCTTGCCAGGAAATAAAGCAGAAGCTACCAAAGAAAAAGAAATAAAACAGGTTTGTTCGCTTCTTAACCTGTGAATAAAGCCTGTCTGTTCTCGGGAACGCAAATTTAAGTACAATAAGTTTATCTTACCGAAGCCTAGGGTACAAATATTTACCTATGCATATATGGAGATAAATGCAGATTTCCGTACAAGGAACTTATCCATGATGGCAAATATCTTCAAGTGCTTTCCAGACACCCTTCTTTAGAATAATGAACAATCTTCTGGTTGGCTGCCATCATTATTGCAGCCATTGTTTGCTTAGCCCACTTTTACCTCATCAGTTATTCTCGACGAATTAACAATAAAGTGAATCTATCCCTTCCTTTTCCTGCAACAGACTCCTTGAATAAAACAATGGCACAACTGGGAAATTCAAAACGTTCGCCGCATATATAATCAATTGGTTTAATCTATCTATCTACCCAAGTCTTTCCTCATCTATCTATCTATCTATCTGTCAATCTATCTATCCATCTATCTATCTCAGTTGATTCATATCTATATATTGCCACGTATTCTTGTCTACGAATCTTGGTATATTATTATCTATCGATTCATCTGTCCATACTTATGTCTCTTGCTCTCTTTCCCATATATCTATCTATCAATCTATCTATCCCTCTCCATCTCTCACTCTCTCCATCTCTCTCTCTCTCTCTCTCTCTCTCTATATATATATATATATATATATATATATATATGTGTATGTGTGTTGGTTGTGTATAGATACATGTCTGTTTTTTTTTGGTTGTTGTCTGAAGAACTGCTCACAAGTAATGGAAAAATATATAATTCAAAGTATATATATATATATATATATATATATATATATATATATATATATGTATATATATATGTATATATATATATATATATGTATATATATATGTATATATATATATATATATGTATATATATATATATATATATATGTATATATATATATATACATATATATATATATATATATATATATATATATATATATATATATATATATATATATATATATATATATATATATATATATACATATATTCTTGGAATTTTCATTATTACTACTACTACTTCTACTATTACAATGCTTTAGCAAATTTTTGGGAGCTCGTGGTTATAAGTCTGCTTTTTATTCCTGGACCCCAGAAAATGTTTATTCAATACTTGCACCATTTTTTGCTTTTTTGGATAGGGTTTTCTCTCTTCTTCATCCTATCAACATTTTTTATCCACTGAAACATTATCCCCTCCTCTTTTGCTTGTTTATATACTCTCATTCTTTACTGAATCTTTTTTTTTACTCCATATTGTCCTCCATTACATTCGTTTTCACCATTTTTTTCTTCATCATTTTTCCCCTTTCGTTGCCATCCTAATGTTATCAATTACAATCTGCTCCTTCACACCTGCGTTTGGATGTTTCTGCTTTCAGTAATGACAGGTTTGGTAGTTTAAACGAAGATGAGGAGACAGTGTTTGTGAGAGAGAGGGGGAGAGACAGACAGACAGACTGAGAGAAAGAGAGACAGAGAGGAACAAAGAGACAGAGAGACACTGAGAGAGAGAGAGAGAGAGAGAGAGTACGAGGGAGCTAAAATGTAAATCAAGTAGTTCAATAAAAAGGGGGAAACGAAGAAAGCAGATGATGACTTCGATCACTGGCGGGTTGGAACAGTTTTTGTATACGAAACTAATCCATGGTTGTATAACATTGGAATAAAAAAAAAAGATATGGTCGGTTATGTAGAGTTGAATGCATAAGGGAGAGACAGAGCAGATACAGAAGCAGGTTCAGAGAAGAGCATGAGATAATAGGTAATCTTAGCAGAGAACACCACGGGTTCAGCAAGTATCATAGTTATTGCTGCATTTTCATATCCCTACCTTGATTTAATCCTTTTCATTTCTCACTTGGAAGATTCTTCCAGAATAACACCCCTTTTTAGATGCACTAGCATTTATCAACTGATATCTGACACTGTCTGGTATTCCAAAATATAAATTACGTCCCTTGCTCAGTGTAGCTAATTCAATAGTTGTTTTTCTTCATCCAGTTCTAAATATTTTATACTGCAACTAGGTCAGAAATTGTAATTTAATTGATTTCGAATAAAATAAGTAATATTTCCAAGAATATTAAGTAATATTTCAATACGATAAATTTTGGAAAATAAAGTCACATTTAATTCATTTGAATTATATTTCTCATAGTCTCGATGTATATCTATGTAGCCTAGATATTTCTCGGCGTTTTAAGATGTTTTTCACTCAATTTTAGATGTAAAATTGAAAAAAATGTTTGAAACACTGTCCTCGCTAGATCTTTACACGAGAAGAACTTGCGGATCTATGGTCTGACTGAGGCTTACTGTGTTCTACCCTTCTCCCTATCTTCTAAAACCGTTATTTTCTGATTTCTTCATTCTTTTTCAACGTCCTTTTCATTTTTTTTTCGTTGGTATTTATTCCATGTTGGGCTTTCAGTATTCATTCTCTCATTTTGCCTCACGCTACTAAATCTGATCACAGTATCTTTTCTTTATTGTCGCAGTATAATCTCACGCTTCGACTCCTTAACTCAGCTCTCCTTAAAGCGGAGCCTGATTGAATTTGCAGTAACACTTAATGAAGTCACCTACCGCTAAGTCAGGGGAAAAAAATAGCAAGAAAATATATTCATCAAAATTTGTATTTAATCCTGAAAAAATGTCGTCTGTTTGAGGAAGCAGCGTCTCATGAAATGCTGATCCCTTAAGCAGACGACATTATTGAAAGAATCGCGGACGGCCGGATATGGACAAGGAAGACATTTTAAGAAGAGAATATCTCTTGTTGAATATAGATCAGTGGGAGTTGGTTATCATTCGTATAGCCGGATAAATGTTACTGTTTTCCATTATTTTTTTCACTTCGATTTGTGTTCGTGCAGTGACCATTTCTTTGGTCACATTTTTATCCAAAATTTGAAGAGATATTGCCAGCCTCCGTATAAACGAATTCAATTGCTTCGTTCATATATATATATATATATATATATATATATATATATATATATATATATATATATATGTATAAGTTTGTATGTGTGTGCGAATGATTAATTCACTGATCAACGGAAAGTTCAGTTCATTACTTCATAATAACAGGAAACTGATCCTATAGGAAGTACATGTATGCAAATCATTAGACATCATCCTTTTGATTTGGATGTAAGTCCTAATACAAAAAAAAAGTGTTTGATCAAAAGGAGTAATAATGTTGCAAATAGAATCTGTTCGCAGTACACACTGTAATGCAATACCATTGCCGATGATGGGCCACTGATGCTCGGGATTGATAAGCGTAAGAGGTCAAAGGATCCGTCCAATGGCCTCAGAAATTACTCGGCCCAGTCCCAAGGGAGCAGTACATCCCGGGACAGGATCGTCCCATCGCACTAAGAGGGATAGGTCCAGCTTGCTATGACGCCTTCGTGACACTTAGGACTGGGGCAATTTTTGCAGCCATCCTGTACTTGAACCTCACATCAAAACGACCTTGTGGCACGTCTCCCCCTTATGGGGATGATAGTCAATACGGCATTTGTATTGTGAATGACACGTGGTTGAATATGTTCGGTCAGGGTTGGATTCAAATGAGCAAAAATAGATTTTATCTTCATACTATCTTATCCAGAATTACTTTTGTGTTTAATATACGATATATGAACTGCGTATCTTGTTTACAGACTTGTTATTTGGAGCAATAGATATTATTAATCATAATTGAATGTGTGCAGTAAACTATATGAAAACGGTAATATCAGTGTTCATCAACAAATCAAAGAAGCACTATTTAAACATTGGTAATATCCATATATTTCTTTCTTCAGAATCGCGTTAATTTGAATTTAGTGTGAATTGTATATCTAAGTAATTTTTAGATATTCATAAGTCACTTTTTCTGGCTTATCAGAGTGTAGACTCACGCATCAAGTTCTCACTAGAATAGATGGCAGATTTGTTTCTCTTGTGACCGTCTTCCTAATGTATTTCTGGTGTTGTTCTGCCGCAACGATATTTTTTAGATATATATATTCGCAGAAAAAAGTGATACGATTTTAGCCCAGACACTTGCATTGATTTTCGATTGGTTGTAGATATGGTTACATTTGGGCACCAACAAAAATTGTTCTTAAGTAGATGAAGGGCGAATATCACATCTTTTTCACCTAAAGAATATCAGCTAATGATTCTACCCATGTGCGTTTGTGTGTGCGGAGTGGGATGTTTGTATTTCTCATTTTTTAGTGGTTCCCCTCTGTTTTTTTTTTCTTTTTTTTTTTTGCTGGGAAAATGTGGGCATTACTTCGGAGGAAAAGATTGTATCTAAATGCAAATAAAATCAGGGAATGAAATTAGGGGAGATTAGAACAGTTTTTCAATGGACTTTACTGGTTCTTTCCAGTTTGCTTTTACATTTGATCCCGGGATTATATATACATATATATATATATATATATATATATATATATATATATATATATATATATATATATTGTCTACTACTGCTGGAAAAGTAGTGCCCCTATAGAAGGTGTGTGAGGTCACATGGGGGTAAAGTCTGATTAGATAGTTGGAACTTCGGGTTACAAATAGTTTAAACAAAAATCTTCGTTTTCCGTGTATTGTTAACTTTATTGTTTGTTTGTTTTTTTTATCATGCAGTTAGGTTACAAAAAATGTTCTACAAAGAAAAACAATCGTTTATTTTTAGATTAAAGTCTAGTAAAAACGGAGTGAATGTGTGGAGTTTTTTTATTGTTAAATCATATTTATGGAGGGTTAAAGTGTTTAAAGTATTATTATTATTATTATCATTATCATTATTATTATTATTATTATTATTATTATTATTATTATTATTATCATCATCCATTTCACACAAGTTGCGTCAGGGTTCCACTGGGGGGTGAGTGACAGCAAGTCTCCTCAGGTCTTCAGCTTGCCTCCCATCTCATTTCTCCCTCACCTACCACACCAGTGCTGTGGTTCATACCTCCAATTCCATTAGTGTGGTTTTCCTCCTTCCTCCTCTGTTAGGCCACTACTTAAAGCTGAGGTCGTAGATCTTATATTTCTAGCACTTTCCTCAGTATTCGTGCTATTCTTATCAGTGCTGTGGTCCGTCTCAATCCTTTCTTTTATCCCGAGTTCCTCCTATCTCGACATCAGTGTCATTGGCACAGTTCTGAGTGCACCCATGATCACTGGTACTACCATGGCTTTCATGTTTCACACTTTCTTCAATTCTCTTGCCAGATCTTGGTATTTTTCCAGTTTTTCCCTCTCATTCCTCTTTGCTCTATTGTCTGCAGGCAGGTCTTCTTATCCACGATGACCAAGTCCAGTTTTCTTGCCTGGATGAGGTGGTCTGTTTGGATGTTAAAGTCCTGAAGTATTTTGTGGTTTCCATTCTCCAGGACTGCCTCTGGTTTGTGCTGGCACCTCTTTCCCGTAATGTTAAATCCCATTAATTTACTCTGTTCCCAGTCTATCACTGTTGCTACTCTATCGTGTCTATACTTATAATCCTATAATGAGTTGATTACATTCACTAGTTATGTGGTTTACGGTCTCATCTCTTTCACCACACCGGCAGCACTAGCTGTTCGTCTGTGTAATGTCAATTTTTGTTTTGATATAGTTTGTCCTGATGCTTTTGTTTTGCGCTGCCATGATGAGTAATTCCGTTTCTTTCTTCAGGTTTCCTTTTCGTAGCCCAGTCATTGACCTGTTGTCGGCCAGATCCTGTATTTGTTTTTTAAATTTTCTGTATAACTATTTTTCTTTTCCCATTTTCCTTTTCTGGTTTTCTGTGTTGTTCCATTTTTTTTTCGACTTTTTTTGTTGTTCTTTGTGTTACCTCGGGCACTCTTAATGATATCCTCACTGTTTATTTGCATACACTGTTCTATATCTGCTTTGGCTCTGTCGACACAGTCCTCTATGCTGATGAGCCCCATGCCACCTTATTTTCTATTCACGTGTAGTCTATCCGTATTCATATCTGAGGTATAAAGCTTTGTGCTTTGTCATAATCTTGTTCGTCGGTCCCTTGATTGGAGTTCTTCCTTTGTCCATCCATGGAATGGTCATGCATATCTTACTACCGATATGGCCCGGGTATTCATTCCTTTTATGAGCTTACTGCTGTTTAATTTGGTCTAATATTTTCCTTATTCTTCTAAAGTATTCTCTCTTTATTTTCTATTTCATTTCTTCCTGTTTTATCGAGTCACATTCAAGAACCTTAAGATATATGCATTGGTCTTCTATGGTCAGTGCTCAAACTTCCTGTTGTCCGGGAGTTTGATTTCCTCTGTTGCAGAGAGCCTTCCCTTGTGCATTACCATTATTGCACATTTTCTATTCCAAACTCCATCCCAATGTCATCACTGTATTCTTTCATTTTGTTGAACAGCGTCTCCAGCTCTCCTCTGTTCTTTGCGAATAATCTTATGCCGTCCGTATTCATTAGGTGGTTGATTTGGGAAATGGTATCCTTTGATGTTTTTCAGGATTCTATTGAGCAGAATCTTAGTTAGAACAAATAATAGTGGAGACTGGAATTTTCCCCATTTTATATTTACCTTTGCTTAATTTTCTCTTGCTGCTGTCAAGAATACTTTCCAGTTTTTCATAGAGCTGGCTATGAGTCTCACCACTGGTCCACTGATCTTGAACATTCTGAGGCATTTGAGTATTCAGCTGTGTGGGATCAAGTCGTACGCTTTTTTGGAGTCTATCCATCTCATTGGAATATTTTTTTTCCTTTTTCTTACTTCTTTCAAAATCACTTGGTTGACGTAGAGCAACTCATTCCCCTCCTTGATTCCTCTCCTGCATCTTTTGTTCTTCTGGTAATAGTCCTCTCCCTTCCATGGATATGTACATTCTTTCCGGTATTTGTCCGGTCAGGATTTTCCACATGAGTGGTAAGCACGTGGTTGGTCTATAATTGCTGGCCACGTTCTCCCTTTCAGGGTCTTTTTGGATAAAGGGTGGTTCTGCATCTAGTCATCCATTCGGGTACTTAACCTTCATATTGGCAAATTTGTGGTGTGGTGAATTTCTTTAACTAATATCCATCAATTCCGTCCGGTCTAGTCGCTCTCAAGTTGGCTATTTTCCTGAGAGCATGTTTCAATGTGGTTTCATCGAATACTATTGGTTTTCCATTCTTTATGTCTTTGGGTTTTCTTTTTATGTTCTCTAAATGTTGCAGGGTTACGTTGTGTCTTTTCAGGTGTCCCAATACACTGTTCCACTAGCTCTTGGTCTCTGCGGGGTCTGGCTTTGTGCTATGTCTTCTCTGTTCAAATCTTGGTGAAACTTTCAATCGCTGATTTGAAATGTGCAGTTTTGTGTGTATAGGGCACTTTGTCTGTGTCTCTTTAGCTTTGCCTCCTGGGCTAATCTCTGTTGAAGTATCTCGTCCACTGCTACTGGGATACAATTTTGTGTCATCTTGTATTTGTCTGAAAGTCTTACACGTTGTATGTTTGTATACGGTGTACTTCTCAGTAGTACTTCATCCTTCTGAAGTTGTGAGATCTTTCTAATCTTCTTTCCTAGTTGGTTTTTTTCCTTCGTATTATTACTTGGGGTTATTTCTTATGTTCTGAAATGTTGTGTTACCATTTTTGCTCTTGCGTAGATTTTGTTGTTGAGCTCCAAAAGGCTGCTGGTTTTGATATGTTGTTGGAGGCAGTTGACCTGTTTGGTCATTTTATCCAAGATTCTGTCTGTCCTTGTCTCTAAAAATAAGAAGTGTCGCTTTTTCTTCTGGCAGGATTTCCTTCCAAGTTAGTATCTGAGTTTTTTTCCTCCGTTGGGGTGTTGTTGACCTGTCTGGTGTGTGCCTTTCTTCAGGAATTTTGTTTTTGTTTGGGATTCTTTCAGTTTTGTAACTTAATATGTTGGTTGTGTGGAAAGGACTTTCTTCGGGTAGGTCACCTTTTTTCTCTATTTTATCGAGGATCCGTGGTGGTTAAGTTTTGGAGAGTCATTTGTTTTTCAGAATTTGTTTTACTTGGTGGGCCAGGCGCTGGTTGGATACATTCTCAGCAGATTGTTTCTTTTAAGCACTGCACCGAAGGTTTCCTCTTGAATTGGCAATTCATCTCTAGCCTGTTCTTCTTTGTTGACCTTTTCTTCCTTTTGATCTTTATAGCAGCCACTCGATGGTGGCTGTGCCCTTTCTGGGTGTCGTTAGTGGAGTATGGGTTAGGGTTTTGGCCCACAGTAGCTATGTAACGACTTTGTCCTTCTTGAAGTTTATTAAGGGAACGCAAGCCGGGATTTTGGCCGGCTATGACACACAAATCTTGGATCGCACCCCATTTTTGCAGTAAATTGATTTGGTTGTACTGTCATGATTGTTTTTTTTTTCTTTTTTTTTCTTCCTTTAAGGTAGTACCAATAGATGGTGGGTAGGCTGGGAATGATGTGGTTCAGAATTAACCTCATAGCCCCCTCCCTCAGCTCTTAGCACCCAGGGTATAGTCTTGTCAAGAGAAACCATATGGATATACGCAACATCTATGTGTGGAGAAGTGTTTGTCTTTCACCATCCACTTAATACCGAAATTACCACGTAATATAATAAGTCATACCCACCCTTATTTCTTTCAAGTCTTGACTTAGTAAAAGTCCGTTGTACCCTTCCACATTATATTTGTTAGTGACGCTATTCCCTCGCCATTAGAATTCAAGAGAGTACCATTCGAATATTCATATGAAAAAGCATCAGTTTTGGATTTTAAAAAAATTGTCTGGTGGAGGAGAAGTGTAAACCCCCAACACGTCATGGGCCAGCGTGGCAGGGCATTTCCCCAATACTCCAATGGTTCTTACTATGAAAATTATACCAGCTGCTCCTGATGGATCCTCGATAGCAAAATGCCCAGCCACATCACTCGCTTAAGGTGGGGGTGATGTGCTCCAAATGCAACTACCCAAACACTACACCAGGAAAACGCCCATTCGTAGTAGACCAACGGTCCCAAAAGGCCTGGCTCCATCTCTTGTCTCAACAGAGACCACCCAAACAATACAAAAAACAAAACCCAAACAGAATTCTTAAATCCAAACAAAACCCAAAAACCTTCCACAAGAGGACAATGCTATACATCAGCACCTACAACGTCAGGAAACTCTCAACAGACTCTCACCTGACCCATCTAGAAAACGAAATCAAAGACATCAAATGGGACATTACAGGTTTTTAGCGAAATGAGAAGACCAGGAGAAGAACTAATAGAATTGAAAAGCAAACATCTTCTCTACAATTACAGAAGAGAGAAGGTGAAACAGAGTGGAGTAGGCTTTCTCATCAATAAAGACCTCAAAAACAACGTAGTAGGCTTCCAAGCTACCTCAGGCCGCATGGCTAGAGTCATCATACAACTGTCGAAGGGGTACAAGCTAAATGTCATCCAAGTCTATGCTCCCACCTCGCAATCAACTGAAGAAGAAATAAACAACTTCTATGATGACTTGAACTCTCCACTACAAGATACCAAAAGATACTTCAATGTCATCATGGGAGATTTTAACGCACATGTAGGAAAAGGAAACAAAAACTGCGTCGGAAAATTCGGATACAAAAGACGAAACGAGAGAGGTGAAGATCTGGTAAATTTTGCAACGGCAAAGAATTTCAAAATTATGAACACATTCTTCGAAAAGAAATCCAATAGAAAATGGACTTGGAAGAGCCCCAATCATGAAACCAAAAACGAAATAGACTACATTTTAACAGACAAAAGCCACACCATCAAAGACATCCAAATCCTAAACCAAGTGAATGTTGGGAGCGAAAGAACGCAGGAAAATGTTCCACACTAGACTGCAGCCACTGAACGTACCAAATGAAGTCACCCAAGCCTCAAAGCTAGAACTGAAAAACAGATTTGATAT
This sequence comes from Thysanoteuthis rhombus, assembly GCA_963457665.1. Classification (NCBI taxonomy): domain Eukaryota; kingdom Metazoa; phylum Mollusca; class Cephalopoda; order Oegopsida; family Thysanoteuthidae; genus Thysanoteuthis; species Thysanoteuthis major. Next base: position 45,271,673 of record OY735208.1, on the reverse strand, counting down.
CCTTACTGACGAAAACGACACCAACGTCGACAAACTCTACAACAAAATAACAACCTCTCTATTAGAAGCAGCCAGTATGTCCAAACCAAGAAACAAAGCGACCATTAGCAAAATCTCAGATGAAACCAGGAAACTGATTTAAAAGCGGGCAAACCTCAAACCACCAACGACCACAAGGGAGACAATAGAAGAAATCAAACTAAACAAAACAATAAAGAAGAAACTAAGAGAATACAAAAGAAGGTATACGGCAGCCATCATCGAGACCAACCTCGAAAAACGTTGAGGATTTAAAGCGATAAACAAAGCTCTCAGTACAGGAAAGAAACAGATAACCAGCATTCCCGAAGCAAACGGAGACATAACAACAGATAGAGACAGAATAGTTGAACACGCCCAAAAATTTTACCAGGAACTCTACTCTTCAAAACACGGACAATACAACAACGACCAGGATACACGATCTACTCGAAAAGGCTGGCGAGAGAGTCAACAGAAAAGTAGCTATTATATTCAACTTGAGTCTGAAACAGAGTAAAGTCCTGAAAGACTGGAACATTGCTATTATAATGCTTCTACATAAAAAAAGTAACCCCAAAGACCTAAATAACTACAGGCCTATAAGCCTGCTCAACTGCATTTACAAACTTTTCTACAACACGTTGGAATTCGAAAGAGGCTCGTCAATTGACATCATCCGCATATTCACATGAAAAAGCAGTAGTTTTGTTTTAGAGAACTTAATCTCGTCAGGAGGGGGAGAAATATAAATTTAATTGTAATTTTATTATTATTATTATCATTATTATTATTAGTAGTAGTAGTAGTAGTAGTAGGTTTCAGCCAACGTCTCCTCTCTCTTTCGCCTATCATGTCAGTGCTGCAGTTTGTAATTCCACTTTCATTTCCCTTCCTCTGTTGGGCCACTGTTGACAATTAACGTTGCAGTTTTTATATTTCTAGCACTTTCCTCAGTATCCATGCAGTTCTTAGTAGTGCTGTGGTCTGTACAGTCTCAATCCTTTCCCTTATCCTGATCTCCTCCAGTCTGGCTCTCAGTGTCTTTAGGACAGTTCCCAGTGTACCCACTATGACCTGCACTACCCTGGCTTTTACGTTCCACATCTTCCTGTTTTTTTGTTTTTTTTTATTATTATTATTATTATTATTATTATTATTATTATTATTATTAATAATATTATCATTATTATTATTATTATTATTATTATTATTATTATTATTATTTGCAACGACAAAAAGAAAGCAATGTTTTAGCGAGGCGATTGTCGTCTATAGGCTGGTATGGTTTTAGATATCGTATAAGAAATTTAATTTCATGTCGGCATTTGCATGAAGCTCCAATCTTCTGTTTAGTAGTTTTCATTGTCGATAGAAGGTGATTATGGTGTTTTTTCTCCTGAGCAGAGTGTTAAATGTTTTGAAGTGTTGCTGTAGGCTGATACTGTTTTTTCTTTTCTCATTTTCCACGTGATATTTTTAGATAGTTTTGTTAATTCTTATAGCGTATTGCTGCGTGCGTATTTTTTGTTGGTAAAGGATGCGTTCAGTGCAGTAGACCCTTGCTTCCAAGAGTTTCTGTCAATCAAACGTATATTTTATATGGCAGGACTTCGGATTTTACACTGGCTTGATGTACAACGTTTTTTGTAAGCAGTTACCGTTTAGTAGACATTCCTCTCTGTTTTTTTAGCTGCATCTGGTTATCTCGGATGTTTGCTTAGTTGTGGTGATTTTTTCCAGTCTCCATTTTCATGATTTGTAACATATTTTTGATACAACTATAGCCATTTTTCAAGTATTCTATGTAGCCTCTTATTTGTTTTTTTTTAAACTTCACATACACCAAACAGAAAACGAAAAGACACAAAAAGAAGAGAAACATAATTCAGTTGTAGCCCACATATAATAAAAATGTACAAACGAATCCAGGCGAAATATTCCCGCAGCTAACAATACAAACAGAAAAAATACAGTATCGAAGTTAACATGTAAATGCAGCAGTTAAACACATTTCCTCTACGATACCTAAAACCATACCCTGACTCTAAACACAAACGATACCTGGCTAAAAATTGGTTACATTTCAAAGATGATAATAATTATAATAATGATATCTTAATATCAACGTACCAACCAGCTTACAGGGAGAATGGAGGTACGAAGTTACCGTTGCTAATCTCCAAACTGAAGTAAGATAGATAGATATCGCCGTCCAGCAGAGTGATTTTTCTGAGAAAATGGTAAAGGCGCCCACATTTTGGCAAAAGTCATATTTTTATTTATTATTCAATTTTCCCCACTTTACTGAAATGAGCATTGTTAAATCAACATTTCTTATATAATTCTCAAAGTACGGTCAGAGAGCAAGTCAGAGGTGGGTGCAAAATAATTTTATATGAAATTGAATTCCCAATTCCTTCATGATAAGATTGAACTCTTTTAAGCAAAACTATCATCAGATAGGAACTGCTTCTTCAAGTGGATATTCAGCTGAATTTGTTTCCTCTCTCGTATAAATTGTCTATCTCTTTCAAATTCCAACGTACTGGCAAGTTTGCAGGGAGAATGCGTGGGCTAGGTGACCGCTGTTAAACTCTGGCCAGGAGTCAGACTCTTTCTCAGTCAAGACTTGAAAGAAATAAGGGAGAGATATGAACGTTGTAGCGGTACTCAAGTAGCCACGATATATAACTTTGTGCTCTCGGTCTCATGTAAGTGGTGAAGGACAAACACTCTGTCAAACTGTTATATGCTGCGCACACCTATTTTTTCCTGGTGAGAATGCACCATGAATGGTAAGAGTTGGTAGATCTCTGAGCATAATCCTAAATTACATCAATTTTAACCAACCCACCAAAGTCCAGTGTTCCCTCAAAGCACAAAAAAATCAAACATGACAGTACAACCAAATCAATTAACCACAACAAATGGGGCACAAATTCAAGATTTTAGTGTCATAACCGATAGGTGTTCCCTTTTTAGCCACCGGGAGGAACCTGGTCGTCACTGCTGGCCCAAACTTCGGCTCATGTAACCTTAATGGGCCTCAGGAGAGATACAGTTGTTACGTAGTTATTGTTGGTCAAAACCCTAGGTCAAGCTCTACTAATGTCAACTAGGAGGGGCGCTACCGTCACTGCAAGAACAAAAAGATGTTAATAATGTATTGCAGCTTCAAAAGACAACACTCTGTGGTGTGCTATAAGGAACTCATACTCAAAATATGTGGTGAAAAATCCACAGTGAAAGTATCAAATCAGCGTCTGACTGATCAACTAAAAAGAAAACTCAGAAAAAAACGACTCTCAGGATTAGAACTACGGGAGATCTGCTATAGAATAGAAAAAGAAGAAGGTGGTTTTTCAGAATAAGGACCTCTCAACTCAACCAACATAGTAAACGATGATATGAAACCGAAAAAAAAGAGAAAATCTCTGAGCAAAGGCGTACACAATAGAAAAAGAGAGAGGGAGAGGGAGAGAGTGAGAGAGACGCTGACACCCCACCGGAAGAAAATAAAGCTCAGATACTAAGATCGAAGAGAATGATGCAAGAAGAAGAAAAAAACAACATCGCCAACTCTTAGAGACAAGAAAGAGGAAGAAACTAAAAAAAAAAAAAAACAACCAAACATGTCAAGTGTCTCCTACAGTATATCAAAACGATCGGCTTAACGGACTTGAACAACCTAATTTACGCTGTAGCGAAAATAGCAACAGAGCACATCACAACACAAGGAAGAAAGCCAAATGATTGCATGGAAAAACTCTTGTCAGAAACAAGATTAGAAAAACAGATTACCAAACTTCAGAAGGATGAAAAAAGCGCCACAGAGACAAAGAACCTCTCGGAAAGCACATGGGAACATCAGAAAACACACAACAACGCCCAGGATGCTTGAATATCATACTAAAAAGCCCAAGAACATAGACAACAGGGAACTAATGATACTGAATGAAACCACATTCGAAAACACTCTCAAAAAAAAAAGCCAAGTGAAAAGCATCAGGACCTGATGAGATACACAGATATTAGTTCCGGAAATACATCACACTACCCAACAGGCTCAACCACCAACTCCAAAGTTACTCCTATGGAAGTGAGGTCCCTGAATGGATAACCAGGGGCAGAAACTGCCCCATCCAGAGGAACACTGAAAATATGGACTACGAGAACAATTATAGACCAATCATGTGCTTATCATTTATGTGGGAAATATTGTCTCGATGGATAGCGGAGAATATATATATATATATATATATACATATATATATATATATATATATGTGTGTGTGTGTGTGTGTGTGTGTGTCTGTGTGTCTGTGTGTGTGTCTGTGTGTCTGTGTGTGTGTAAAGAAGATAGTTACTACCAGGAGAAGAAAAAGGATGCAGGGAAGGACCTAAGGGGTGAATGACTTGATCTGCATCGATCAGATGATCTTAAAAGAAGTAAGAAAAAGGAAGAAGAACTGGATGGATATAATATGAAAATAATGCACATGATTCCACAAATGAAGTGCTCAATACGATCAGCATTAAACATCAAGTTGAGTCAGAGAAGAGCTTGAGATATGATGAGATGATGGATTTGCTGCACAAACACGTTTATGTTTCTGCTCTGTTTGGACTTCCCAAGACAAATGATTCAAAATGATTTTGAAACCTTATTTAGGACATTTTTGGGAATCTTTGGGGGGAATTTTACCTCTAACTCTATATACATCTGTCTTTTTTTCCGGTGTTTATTTGTTAGTCACTGTTTGTAAAAATATCCATGGTGGGGATGAATTAACGTCTGGTATCCAGATGCCCACTAATGATAGGGATCTGGTTACCAGACGTTAATCTATCCCTACTATGGATCTTTTTTTTTTATAAACAGTGACTAACAATTAAACACCAGAAGAAAAAGAAAGACGTATATAGAGTTAGCAGTAACCCCCACCCCACCCCACAAAAAGAAGATTCGAATAATCCTAAAAAAAAGGGTGTATAACCAATGCATCCTCCCAATAGTCAATTATAGAGCTGAAACATTGAACCTAACCAAGAGACAGATCCGTAAATTGAGAACCATGCAACGTGCACATGAAAGAATTATAGAGAGACCACCAGACAGCGCAACACATCTGAGATAAGACAATAGTCAGGGACATCATCGAATCCATTAAAAAATTTCAAATGGTGGTGGGATGGCCATGTTGCAAGAATGGCCGACGACCGATGGACATCATGATTCACAACATTGATCCCCCGAGATCACATGCATAACTGAGGCCGGCAGAATATTAGATGGAAAGACGAGCTAGACTAGTTCAGGAAGTATTGGCTCTGTGACGCCCATGATAGAGACATGTGGCACATCCTGGGGAAGGTCTATGCCCAACGACGGAGATTAAAATACTGATGACGATGATATCCAGATCCCATCATTTTTCACTTAATAGCATAATTTGTATAAACGTGATTGAATTTTAAAGAAATTACAATAAATTAAATTTAAGGAATGTTTGCCTGGACGTGATAGTGACGCTTACAAAATAATAACTCGAAAAACCAGTCGTTTCACTTGTCAACTACGGAGCTAAAATATTGAACTTAGAAAATTATCTCTGAATCTCTGAACCATGCAACGTGTACAGGGAAAATAAAGCAATATATCACACGGAAAGATCATGAAACAGCGTTATATACGAGAGAAAAAGAGTGGGGTCAGGGATATCTTGAAGGCAGTACACAATTTTAAACGGAAAAAGTCGGGTCACGTTGTCAAAATGTCAGTCAACTGGTGGACATCGAGACTCACAACTTGGTTCCTCTCAAAATTATGGGCCAAATTGCAGCCGACAAATGGTAGGATGACCTGAAGATTTTTTAAAAGATCTCAATATTTTGGCACTGCGACGCTCAGAGAGATGAAGGCTGGAGAACTATGTTGAAGGCCTGTTTCCAACGACAGGCTTCGAATACCCGTTGATGATAATGATCATGATTATGTAAAAGTAATCTATGACAGTGTCGTTCATTTCTAAGCGCCACAGTCTTCTGGTGACTTTGTGTCGATATTCAACGCCAAAAATTCCCAGTCTTTTAAAGATCTTGTATGATTGGTTTTTTTTTTAACATCTGCATATTCGGGAATCGCTTTTCTGTCTTTGTTTATAGCAATGTTTCCCCTTTAACTGCCCAACACATGCACAACCAATTAGCAATGATCTGACATCGACGTTGCCACGATAATTGCATCCGTGCTACCTGGAAGTACGCAGACTGTTTAACTAACTAGTAAAAGATTAACAGTGACATGGTGAGAGATCGACACGTCATATTAGAATCACTTATTGTTCAAGTATCGTGTATTTTCAGTTGCCTGGAAAAATTGAGACTACGTCTGTTGAAAACAATGTGTATAAGATATTTTTCACAGGTCCTTGCTGGATGAATTTTAAAAGGCTTGGAATAGAAGGAATCGGAATAACTGATCCAACATAAATCCATATCTCTCTCTCTCTCTCTCTCTCTCTATATATATATATATATATATATATATACATATATATATATATGTAGCTCCTTGACCTCACCACCCCTCCTTCTACACTACCCCCTACCTTGACACACTCTGCCCTCCCCAAGACCAACTGTTGCTGCTTTACCAAAGTCCTGATACCTGCCGGTCATTCTTCCATTCAGCAGGAGGCTTCTAGTAGCCCTGACAACAAAACTTACCCACAATGCATAGCCCCTGTCAGTGGACTCTGGTTCCACATGGTACATTTTAATACACACTCACACAACACATACCACTGATGATGGGAAGAATCCCAAAACATGTATGGACTATTGACATGTAAGGATTAATAAACCTTACCACCAAAAACTTCACCCCCGAGTCTGTCTCACTCTCTAAAGTACACATTATATATATATATATATATATATATATATATATATATATATATATATATATATATATATATATATATTCAGTGTGTGTGTCTCTCTCTCTTTATATATGTATATTTGTCTCTCTCTCTCTCTCTTCTCTCATATTACATATATATATCTATATATACACACACACATATATATATATATATATATATATATATATATATATATATATATATATATATATATATATATATATATATATATATATATAATCTTTTCACGGTGGAAAAAATTCAAAAACCAAGCTTGAAAAAAAAAAGCTTTTGGGAAAAGTTTGTAATGTCTTTGATATCACGAAGAATATTCAAATACCAGTAAAGGATGCTAGCCGTATATATTTGAACTTTATATATATGAAGTCATAGGAACTTCCCATCGTGTGATTCTGAAGAGGAAAAAATAATTTTAAAATATTTTCCAAAAAGAATTTTTTTTTTTTTAAAGTTTGTAATTTTTTTTTTTTTTTGTACTAAGAAGATGTTCAAATATCAAAAAGGGATCCTACACATTCATATCTGAACATTCTATTTATAACTTCAGAAACATTTCATCTTGTGATGCTGAAAAGAAAAAGAATCAAAACATTTTTTAAGGAAGGCAGAAGAAAAAAACTCATTTTTAAACAAGTTTAGAATTTAGAAAAAAACAGCATGGTTTTCTGACAAGTTTGTAGTATCTTTGATATCATGAAAAATATCCAAATATATACCGACGGAAGGTCTTCATAGAAATTTCAAATATATAATTACTATCATTTGCAATTCTCTCCCCTGTTTCTTTTTTATGTACAAAGAAAGGGACAAAGAAAGAAAGAGAGATAGAGAGAGAGAAAAAAAGAGAGAGAGAAAAATAGAGAGAAAGGAAGTTGGTAAGATGAAAGATTGAAATAAGGTACAGATGGGAGTTGTGTGAAAATTAGCTGTCAAAATATACCATAAAAAATGCACTTACTAACGGAGATGTTATATACAAATGCGTTTATGAATGAAAAGATGGATGTAAAAACTATTCCAGGTAAATGTTATGGAACCAGCACGCCTAGGAAATGTTCATCCAGCTTTTTTACCAAGCTACAAATGAACAAATCACAGATACGACACAAAACATTGATAGCCTGATATTTTGGCTCTACGAGATACAACTCAAACAAACTGAAATAGAGTATTTGGAACCCCTGGCGTGCTTTCACACAAGTCAAAGAGAGGAAACTATTATGGACACATTCAATGCAGAGGAAACAATAGAGAATCATCAACGAAAAAATCCTTATTTGTTTGCTTTTTGCTTCTCTTAGGGCTTTCATGATGACCTGAATTCTTCGAGCCTTTGATGGCACTCATGGAAAACGATACTTTCTATCAAGTTGACGGATCAGCTTCGCAGGTCGGGGCCTTGTCTTGACCCATTTTTCAAAATGTCTACCTTGAATTATTAATCGGATCAAAATGCAGGATGTTTGCTGACAATATCATTTAGTTGATAAGCTTTTCTGGGGAAAAATTCAACTTTTTTTGCTCCGTGGCAAGATGTATTATCGTCCTGAAAAATGAGTTCATCATCATCAAATCCTATTTTCTATCGATGCATCCAAACAGTAACTGTGCTTCAGTTCATTTGGGATCTATGGCTGACGCATCCCCTGGCCCTCTACCTGACATGCAACCAACTCTCATACACGTATGGTGGAATTACCTTGTTTTACTCCGTTATCTAACCTTATATGTTTCATTGCAATGGCTCTATAAATAAGTTGTAGCATTATCGCTTCAACAAATGCAGTTCCCTGATTCATATATATCGCTTTCATCTACAATCTCGTATTGCTTCCCTTTAGCTCAAAATAAACTTTTTTTCCGTCTTTTTAAATGTCAGAGCTAGTTTTAATTTTTGCTTTTCTGTATTCAAATTCTATATCATTCAGGCAATTTTTACAAACCTGTCAAAAGCACTGAATTCTTTTTTTTGACCATTTCTGTTTCATTTGTTCGATTGAGCATTTTCTATTTTTAAAGCATATTGTCTTGAGTTTTCAGTTCGGATATTTTGATGTCTTCAGGGCTGTACCTTTATGTATTCCTTTATTACCTTGCCGTTTTGTTTACACCTACACTAAAATTCAGACTGAATGGGAACAACGAACATCTTTTGCCACACTCAGTGTTTGATTCTTTTCTCAGAGGACTTCTTTTATCTTTTTCTTCAAGTCAGTTGAAAGTTGAAGCCATGCTCACTTTTGATTACCCAAATCCACAACAAGTCCAGCAGTTTGTTTAAGTCTCTGAGTCCTTTTTTTTCTGATAGTAAACTAATTTTTATATTTAGACTTGTACAGATATTTGTTATTGAAATTCAAATTACACTGTGATCCCATGATTTTCTGTTCGGTGTTAACTACGTTAATAATTTTTCACCAACTTGATCTGAAGGGAATTAGCCCCATAATTCAAGTATTTTAAATTTGTTTGGCTTATATTTCATGAAGCCAGAATATTAAACCATTAAACAAAATTGCTTTGTGCCATCAGTGATTTGTTTGGTAAAAGTAATAATTTGTTTTTTGAATTCTACTGAGGATCCTCTAAATGTGCTGCTTCCAGAATTTCTATTCAAATGGTACATTTCATATTACAATCACAATCAAATCTTCAACTTTCTCAAGTTCTCATATGCATCAAAACTATATATATATATATATATATATATATATATATATATATATATATATATATATATATATATATGTATGATTAAACAAGCGTGAATGCAGCTGGACGCAAAGACACCGATTTAGCATAAACTTACATTGTAACTAGACCCCCCGATGAAATATATATATTCCTGGGAGGAATTTAGGAAAAAAAGTTTTTTATACACTTAATAAGGATTAATATTTAAATGAAGAGTGTGGTTCAAAATTGCAATAAACGCCATTGAAAAATTGAACATATTTAATTTTAAATCAAAAAATAAATTCTGAGTTACAATCTTAAATCTTATCACTATTTGATTTCTATATGTATGCAATCTTTAAGGTTTTAATAAGATGAAAAGTTTAAATTGAGAATTTTCAATTTGATTAGACACATTATTTTGATTACGCACATCACGTTTTGGAACCACATTCTTCAATTTTTCTGTCCTTCAGCTGAACCGGTGTATTCTTCATAAGTGACACTTGGATAGTTAGATAGCCAGCAAGCTACACTCACTTGAAAACCGAAGAAACCTATTGGCAAGTGTTTAGGTTCACAGTTTCTATCATTCAAAGGAAATGTAACTTGTCGACTCATTGCAAACAAGCATCGTCCTCTCTACACGCAATAACCTAATCGAGCGTAGACATAAATTTTGGAGACGGGAGAGATTTGATAATAAACATCTTTCGCCTGGCGTTCCATCTTCTCGCACGAAATGAATATATAGCATTACTAAAAATGTAATGTCTTGGATCTTCTAAAACAAAGTAAGCCGCCATTTTGAAGAATATGGCGGGAACATATCAGTTGTGCATTTCTAATGAAGGAAGATTTGATCAAAACATAAAAATATTGCAGGGCTGATCACATTATCCTCTCAAACATATCAAATTAGAGTGGCTTGGGGAAAAACATCACAGTACGGAATATGCAGATTATTTTTAATAAAAGGAAAACAAGAGGAAATACAATACAAACATTTGAAGTAATAAAATACATCGACAACATCCAAACTATATATATACATACATATATATATATATATATATATATATATATATATATATATATATATATGGAAAGAAAATGGCAGAAAAAAATTAAGTAAAAACTTTTCCCTACAGATAGTTGTCAATAATTGGTACAAATTAATGAGTCAAAAGACAGAAGAAATAGAAGTCAAAACAGTGAGCAACTTTTAGAATGATTATGATAATGACACAACCAATAAAACCAACGAATTAAAATGTTTGAAGAAAGTTAAAAAAAAATCTAAAAGAACAAAAAAGAGATATAAACACAACTATCTGTATAAACTTAACCCACATCTTAAATGTTGATATAAGTCAATCGTGAGTATTAATCAAGTTCGGAATTGAGCATATTTTTTAGAAAAGCGCCACATTCAAATATAATCCGAGTCGATTATTTCTCCATATCCTCGCCATGAGAGATATTCCTTTCTTATGGTCTTCCTGCTCATGGCATTTGGTCACCAATGTTCCCACTAATTTCTTCAAGTCAATAGTCACAAAAATCTTACGTCTAAAGAAATTTAAATCAATATTTATTTGGTGCGCTGGCTGCAGAACTTGTGTGCGCCTACAAGGGAATAATGTTGGTCAGCTGTCACTGGAACATGAATTTATTTCAACTTCCACACGCCCATTACTGTTTTCAGGTCGTAAAAGTGAAATTCTCGAAAAATCTATCTGGAAAATGATTCTAAAAGGATAATACTACGATGCACACTACGCACTCTGTTATAACATTACATAGAAAGCCATGGGAATAAATTAAGTTCAAGAAATGGACGATGTCGCGCCTTAATATACAGTGCTTTTTTTTTTCTATTCATACCGTATTCATAGAGGCATATATACTAAAGTACTAAACTCCTCTTATATTCAAAAATATTCGGCAAGTTGAGGAATGAATGGAACATACGAAAGATGAAAGCTTGAAAAGGCAGTATCACTAATCCTGTGTTTACTGTATCTTGTATAGCTGTTGAAATTATGGTATTTATCGTTTGATATCAAAGGGCGCACAGATTGATGAGTCAATAGGTATAGGAAGACAAGGATAGAAAAGAAAGATAGATTGGTGGATACAACAAGCCTTGTTGCTGCTGGTTCAAACTCCATAGAATGTAACGTAACATACATTTTCTTAGATACGTGAGACTGTTTTGCTCGGTCGGTAAGACAGCTGCACACTAATCACTTTGCCTTGACTTCAAATTACGGTAAGAAACTGCTGAATTCATATATTCTGATTGAAGATAAATAATGTTACTTTTGTATTATACATATATATAAATAAAACTTTATGATATGAATTTTCCTCTAGTTTTGCTCAATTGGTAAGAAAACTACCTACCGATCACTTGCTTGTGATTTGATATCATAGTCGGAAAATGTTGACTTGAAATATCGGTTTGGTTTGAGGTGACGGGACAGACGGACAGTGAAGCATTTACTTGTCTAGATTGGTTGTGAATTGTTGTTGTTCTTGTTGTTATGTGTACGGTCAGCTCCCTCTTGGACTGGAGTCTGACAATAGAATATATTGAACGAAACTTTCTGGTCATATTTGCAGTTGAGATAAGACCTTTTATATTTTTCCCAGCGGGAATAAAAGCCAGGACTGCGGGATAATTTTTCTCTCGTTTGGTATTGATTTTTCTGGATTGTCTGAAACGGTATGAGAAAAGCATTTGGTGGGGAAATCTACATTACTCGTTTTGCAGGCAACCTGACAGTTTTCAGCGTTTATGTATCAAGGGAGCGTACGTCAGTGGAGAACAAGTCAGACTCAGTGTGACAGAATTCAAGTTCTACATTGTTAGACGACATGCAAACGATTAACGTGCATTTGCTTCCCCCATCCTGAAAAGGAAAATAAACGTGTCTGGTTAATCACTCAATACGATGGTGACCAAACACTTCTGTGTTTGGGGTGATCAATTGAGAAGAATAGAAAAAGGTATCATGAATGAATGAATAAATGAATGAATTACTTCGCTCACAATGTATTGTGATCATTTCGAATTTTCAAAGGATTAGCGTTAATACTGCTGGATACAAACTAAGCTACCAATTTAGCATGAATTTAGATTAAAGATTGTCATTTGACACCCCCCTTACTCACACCCAACCACCACAACCACAACCACTAAAAACCTGTTAATGGAGGAATTCTAACATAAAAAAATTGTCTGAGAAGTAAATGTGACAATTTTCAGCCTTTTAGCTCATAGGTTCATTGTACGTGTGGTACTCAGATAGCCGGCCAGCCAACCTGCCAATTTAAGAAAAAAAAAATTCGATAAGATAACTGACTGTTTTAGTTGAACTTTTCCAAGAAAGACAAAGAAAATATACATGCATATATAAAACGATAGTGTAATCGTCAGGACGTCTACTTCAAAGGCAGGTGGTTACAGGATTCATTCTCGAACGAAGATTGTGGAAAGCTCTTTATTTGACAGATTCCCCTGAGCTCTCAACACATTACTGACTTCGAGCTTTGTGATTGGAGTGGAAAGGACGCATTGATCATGTTACAGACGCGTCTTCCCGAAGACCCCCCGCTTTACTAAAAAATTCCTGTCCCCCAGGTCAGAGATTATGGATGAGGTCAGCATCCCGACCATTTACGGATAGACATAGTTATAAGAATTCATCCGTACGATTAGGCCAATCTATAACGATGAAGGACTGATAATGTAGATAAACATTGGAATTTGGCTACTGGTATTGGGGCAAATAATTTTTTGCCGCTTTTGGGTGTACTGCCTGATCGTTGTGTGGCATTCTCCTGTAACCGCTGTAGAAAGCTTGCCTGTCTGGATGGGGTTTCGTTGAGAATGAAGCGATTTGCAACAAACGTGAAATCCCGACTAAAATGTTCGTTGGTGAAGTCACACCATTGCATGTGCATACACATACACACATGCAAGCCAAACATTTACACATTACATACAATCTATATACATATAAACCTATATATATATATATATATATATATATATATATATATATATATATATATATATATATATATATATATGGGATTCGTGATGTTATCCAAGGGTGAAATTTCCGAATATAACATATCAGGTTGCAAATGAAATTTTATAAGATATCAGAATTAGACAATAGGAGAGGAAGCTCTCGAGCTTACACCAAAAATACTTGCCTGGCTTTCAGGAACTCCCAAGAAAACTAATGCAAACCAACATGTATCCTTGGACAGGCAAGTGTAGCTTCACCCAAACCCTTGAAAAATTTATTCGTCTGAAAAGTAATGGAACACGTGCCCATTTGGGCGTTATTACATCACACCTTAAGTGTGTGGGAGGTGTAAAGGAATAGAACAACGAAAAGTGAAGGATCCACTCTTTTTTCTGTGGTTAATTTATCAGAAAAATAGGTAAGTGGGTGGGTGGTTTGAATGATCAAACATAGAACCCTATGTAATAAATTGTTGGACCCAAGATGATATACAAAGTGGAAAAATTACCTTCAACGTTAGTGGAAATAATTGTGAGATTCTGCGATAGAATATGTTGGTAGGGTAATAACTCTAAGAAGTTTATTGTGTAAATTAGTATTCTTGAAGATGGTATCATAGTTTGGTTTGTATGCAGTCTGAGATTCAAAACAAAACAACAGATTTTATAATCACGTGGGTGTCCACTCAGTAGAAGTGACACGAACACTGAGTCACGTATACTGTTATACTTCCTGATCTTTCATCGTTGAATGTTCTGGGAGGTAATTCATGTAAATGAGCTTTGTAACAAAAAGCAAATGATGCGTAGAAAAAAATAACATTCAAATACAATACATAAGGATAATACCCATTATAGAATAACAAACTACATCTAGTATGACATAGACTATATATCAAAATCCTAGCTGAAAGGGAGGGGTTTTTTTGTTGGATAAAAAGGTGACATCTTAAAATAACTGTTTTGTTTCTAAAATCCTCGAAACGATCACATGGAAAACAACTGATGATCCCAACGAGAGAAAATCCAAACATGATACCACGATAACAAGTATACGTAGAACAAAAAATACTGAAGAAAATTACGTAAATTACATTATTGAACGTTGGAAAATAAGTGATTAAAGTGACACAAAGTTTTTTAATGTGTAGTGTTTGAAGCTGTAAAGCTTTCTAGACTATACATAGGTATTCGTAAGCAAGGATACACACATACCCTTTTTGAAAATCATATCAATAAAGCTCTGTCAAAACGCAGAGATAACAGCCTCCAATCGATGAACAAAATCACATGAGACAGCACATCCCTATATAACTTGATTTCATGATAAACTTACCCCATTTTTGCCAATTATCAGAAACAGATTGGACAGTGTTTTTCTGAATCCTTTTTTAAACTTTTTTTATCTCTATTATTGTTCGGACTCTCCTCATCTTGGTTGTTTTCCATACTCTACGGCCTTCATCAGGTACCATTTGCTAGGAAGTAACGAACCGAACCCTTCATTTAATCTCCGAATTATTATTATCTCACACTGGGATTGAACCTAGAACCATTAGATTACTTGCAGTAATTCTGTCCGACTCTTTAACCATGTGGACAACCGGTGCTAATTTTCAGGAGGTGATAGTTTTTGGTATTTGATGTTTTCTGTATCCATTTCAATGCTAAAACTACTGAGGCAGTTTTTCTTATATATAGGCTGACTCTTCCAATTTTCGATTCTTCCAGTATTCTTCCCAATCAATTATTTCAACCTCGTTCCACAGGGGTAGGTGGTCTCCCTTTTCCCTCCATACGTGATCAGCTATACCCAATTTGATGGTTTCACCATTGCTGACCGCTTTTCGGTGTTCTTCCATCCGAACCTTCAAGGAGCAACATGTTTCTCCTGAGTATTCATGACCACAGCTGCACGGTATTGAGTATACACAGTTCTTGGTGTTCGATAATTCAGTGGGTGGTTTTGTGTGGGAGAGGTAGCTGCAAACAGCCCGGATGTTGTATGGGACGCAGATCTTCTGGACCTTCTCCGACACATTCTTAAGGTAGCAGAGACAGACCATATTTGTTTTATGATTGTTATCCTCCTCCTCCGTCACTTTCCTTTCTCTAGTTCTGACAGTTATACCTTTGGGGTAACCATTGTTCTGAAGATTCTCGCTTATGGTACGCATCTCACGAAGGTATGTGTCAGTGTCACTACTTATCAGCTTTGCTCGGTGCTGTAAGCATCGGATGATCCTTTCTTAACGCTGTATAGATGGTTAGAGGCAAGGTGAGATATTAACCAGTGAATGTTGGCTTACGATACACAGATGTAATGAAACCTTGTTCCGATCTTGTTACCTGTACATCCAGGAAGACTGTTTTATTGTCACTCTCTTTTTCCATTGTGAACTGTATTGGAGTTCTCATTGAGTTCACGTGGTCAAGTAGTAACTCTGGGTCTTCCAGATTTTGCCATAGTACTAGAATGTCATCTACGTATCGCAGCCGCATGCTTGGCCTTAGTGGTGATGTTCCTAAGGCCAATTCCTCAAAGTTCTCCATGTATATATTTGCTATCACTGGTGATAGCAGTGATACCATAGCTAAGCCTTCCTCCTGTTGGTACATCTTATTGCCTAGCTGGAAGTATGTTGTTTCGATGCAGAAGGTCAAAATTTCCATTAGGTTGTCAAGTGGGATGCTGGTGCGTTCATCCAATGTGGGTTCTGAACTTAATCTATCCCTAACTATCGACAGTGCTTCAGACGTGGTTAGTCGTGTGAAGAGACTCACCACGTTTAGGCTCACCATTTTTTGTGTTTGAATTGGAGCCCCTCTGAGTTTTTTCTGCGGAGTCAGCTGAGTTTTTTTTACATAGGATGAAGTCTTAGCCACCAGTGGGTTGATTATACTCACAAAGTCCCTACTCAGTGGATGGCATACTGAGCCCCGGCAGCTTACTATTGTGAATCTTTGGGAGGCCATACATATGTGGTGGCTTACTATATCTTTGAATTAACTGCCTATAGGTTACTGGGGGGAAGTGATCCTTGTTCTTGCTTAGGATCTGCGACAGCTTCCTCCCGGTTTTCAGAGTTGGATCTCTCTTTAACTTGTAATAACCGCCATCCTCAATTATCTTGGCCAACTTTTTACTGTGTGCTAGCTTGTCCATTACTACAGTTGCGTTTCCCTTATCCTACCAGATGATACCTGATCAAGGCTGTAGAGTACAACGGCTGAAACTTTGTATGGAAAACAAACAAGATGAGGATGGTCTGAACAATGATAGAGACAGATTAGACAGTCAGACACTGGAATCAAAACTGAAAGAAAACTTTTCTTTCTCTCCTACTGTAAATCAAAGCAAAAACACGTATAAGTATACGTATACCACAGGAAAGGCACCCCTCAAACAATTAATTATGATAACCATACAACAGTCGGAGTAGCCTAAGCTGCAACTACTTCAAACATGGAATACCTTCACCAGTTCTATTATGTATACTTTAGTTCTGACTGCAAAAGTAACCATATCATCACTCCCTTTGAATGTACTAGATACATAATACAATACACAGGCAAATCTGAATGGCTGTCGATTATCAGATTCGACAACTACAGACACAAAAAAATCAGCTGATAGCAACAATTCACTCCAAATAGTAAACACTTCAGCCTACATTACCACACTTTTTGCACTGATGCAAACTTTATTTTTATTGAAAAGTTGGAGAAAAAGACATCCGATATAGCCACCAAAATTCCTGAATACTGCCTAGATAAGTGGATGTCATTCCTCAAAACAGTTACCCACAATGATATTAAACAGCCAAAATTAGTAAAAAAATGAATAAATAAAAGCTTTGTTTAACAACCTCAATAACATCGAACAGTCATGCAGAAACTTTAGAATGCAACCCCAACAACTGCATTAAAACAGCTCCACCCATCAACACTCACACACCAATACCAAGACAAATCATTGAACAAAAAATGGAAAATCACAATATTTCAACTCAATTCTCTTATTTCAATCTTTATAAATGAATAACAACCATCATGGAAAGAACAATTCCAGTGAGTAAAACTCCAATAAACATCACCATCATCTTTAAAACTTTAAAATTCTTTCTTAGATTGTTTCGGGCTCTCTAAATCTTGATTTATTAACAACCATAAAATTCTTGGTTTTACTTTTCCTCTTCTCTCTTGAATACATGCAATCATTTCACCCATTTTATTATCAGTCTTTCACTACTCTCACACGTGCACCCTAGAATGATTTAGATTCCCAAGCTCTAAAAACAAAGCCAGCGGTATCAGTGTTAACCGACATCTCAGAAACCCTGATTCTAAGTCCTAATGGCCAGTTACTAGTTGCAAGAACATTCGCAAATGAAAGGTTTAAATACATATACCTTCACTGACAACTATTTACTGCTACATGGTGGCTCTAATATTAGGGAAACAATTGAAGTCCATTAGATCATATAACCACCTTGGATGGAGCTCAACTCTGAAACATATTCGAAGAAAGATTCCCAACACACTGTATATCCCTGTTCTGTTTCTATTTAAATCGTTCATGCACACGTATACACACACACACACACACACACACACACACACACACGTATATACGTATATGCAATTTTCAACTAATATTTAAAAGACGATAGCTTAGCGACATTCAACTTTTTTCCTCCTTAGTTTTGACATCAGGTATATTTTGGCTTGTCACGCAATACTTTTCGTACTGTCCATCACGTCTATACAAATCTGAGTAAGCATACAGAACTTTAAAACATTAAAAATTATTTTTAAAATCTGTTAGAAAACACGATTTTCAATTTCTAATGTTTGTTTTGGTTTTCTCCAGTTTCTATATGCTTTCAGATAAATCCGATGAAATATTATCTTCCGAATGGAGACAAAATGTCCCATGTTGTCACATCGCTGAGGACTGATTTGGGTATTTTGAATATGCTTGCTATCTTGTAAAACGTTATTTATTCCCCAGTAATATTTCTATTCGGTCTCCATCAACCTAAACTGGTCTAACAGACTGTGGAGCATTTTTCAGCGTGCAATTTTCAGTATAAATCTCCACACACCAGCTCTTACATGTTCGATCGGTACCTTCTCCATTAATTGCATAATTTTCCAGTTTGAGCTGTATTACATTTTTTTTAATACAAAAGCATTGTATGCAGAGAATTGTCGTCTATTTCCTTCGTCCCCCTCCTTGAAATGAATAAAGGAAAATACACTAATCCTAACAATTTTTGGAAGCTTAACTCTAATTTGACAGCCGTCGCCACACAATCGTCGGCAAGCTTTTTGGATAGAGGTAACAAAAGGAGAAATAAACGTTCCGAACGCTATCTAATGACAAAATGAGAACGAAACCTTTAAAACAATTTCACAAATTAAAATATTTAGTTCGGATGAGTGCTCTCTGGATGCTGATCTTCATTCCATGGTAGTAACCCAAGATAGTTTTACAAAGGATTGATTAGAAAAAAGCGACTATACATATTTAAATTGTATGCTAACCCTCTATCAATCTATCAACTTTTTTATTTCTCTCTCTGTCTTTCTCTGTCTTTCTCTCTCTCCCCCGTCTCTTTCTCTCTCTCTCTCTCTCTCTCTCTCTATATATATATATATATATATATATATATATATATATATATACATATATATATATATATATATATATATATATATATATATATATATATTCATATATACATATCTATCTATATATATATGGATAGTGCATTGTTGTCCTAAAAAACTGTACTCAAGATTCATTAAAAAAAATGAGCTGTGTGAATTCATAGTGAATAAAAAATATAAGATATATTCACCAAACTAATTTGTTTTGTATCATACTCTACTTATCCGTTAGGCCAACTGAATTTATATTGTTTTTTCTACATTTTTTTTTAAATGTATCTATCGTCACCTGATATTTGTATATATTCAACATTCAAACACATACACACCCCAACGACAGTATCTGAGAGTAATGTTATCATTGTGTAACATGAGGGACAACAATTTTAATATAAAGGCCAACATCAAGTTTTATTAAAACTGAGTGGAAATCTTTCCAAATCATTGAAACTTTACAGCAGATCCATGGGAATGTTGCCACACCGATGAAGCAAATGGTTAGAGGAAGGTCTAGACGATCTCAAAGCTGAGTCTAGGAAGGGGAGATCGCCAAAAAACAACACATGAAGAAATTGTGCCTTGGAACTGGCTGATGAATACCGTCGAATCAAATGGCTTGGTATTTGTAATTTTTGGCAAAAAGCTTGGGCTCAGTCAATTTCGGCTCGATGGGCTCCAATGGCGTTGCATGAAAATCAGCAAACTGAAAAACCTTCCTTTTTTTTTTGTTAGTTATCTAATCAAAAACGAAATAGGCGTACATGATTTCACGGAATAAATGATGACTATGAAAGAGTCATGGATCTACGAATATGATCCTGACAGCATGTTAAAAAATTTACAGTTTTTGATTTCATTAAAACTGTAGCTTACGAGTGGATTTGATTTGCCTGACAACTTCGAGGCATAGAGATCAGCTCAAGAGGTGATGTTGACTATTAGGGAGGGATTCCAAAGGGTAATTCTCTCAAAGTTCATGGAATAATCACGTATGTTTTGTACATAAGGAATACAAAACTGCATTATTGAAGAAATGGCCATTTGAGTT
Organism: Thysanoteuthis rhombus; assembly: GCA_963457665.1. Classification (NCBI taxonomy): domain Eukaryota; kingdom Metazoa; phylum Mollusca; class Cephalopoda; order Oegopsida; family Thysanoteuthidae; genus Thysanoteuthis; species Thysanoteuthis major. Next base: position 45,251,260 of record OY735208.1, on the reverse strand, counting down.
GCTTTCAGGGATTATTCTCCATCACATCAATGCACCTGCTTGTTTCTCGCAAGTAACAGAAGCTGTCCAAAGGGAATGCCGTTTGGACGCCTTACCTCATCCATCAAAGAGTCCTGATTCTTTCCCTCCAAACATTTTTTTGTTCCAAAAAATCGAAGAACATGGGGCCTAAAGTGTCATTTTGACATGGCGTCGATTGAAAAGGACTGGATTGTTTAGTATATCGAAGATATGTAGATTTTAATGTTTTGAAAGAGTTCCAATGATTTTGTATCAATACTTTTGACATACACAGGAATATATATATATATATATATATATATATATATATATATATATATGTATGTATGTATGTACGTATATATCATCTCATTTACATGTGAAACTATTCGTGTCTTAATGTACATATACATATATATATACATATATATACATATATATATATATGTAGGTATGTTTTGTATATACGTATACAATTCATATCAATGTTATAATCAGCCATTATGCTTTATGTTTTAAAAGGTATGCTTGTTTTACACACACTCTAACACACACACACATACACACACACACACGCACATATATATATGTGTGTGTGTGTGTGTGTGTATGTTTCTCGATCTGATGGGCCATTTATCATTTCTTGAATGAGATCTTATACGTATATATACATGAAAAAATTCAAATATATGTGCATGAATCGTATAAATGATTATGTGCTTTCAATTGAACATATATATATATATGTGTGTGTGTGTGTGTGTACGTACGTATATATATATAGTTGTGTGTGTGTGTTTGTGTATTTATATACGAAATATATCTATAGCTATTTTTGTGTATTTATCTTTTTTCTATATGCTTATATATACAATATATATGTATACATATAGATATATATATATAAATTTCAAATATGTTTCCATATTTTGCATGTACAATAATGTGCAATTGAATCATACAGATGTATATTTATATATAGATGGATAGATATATATTAAGCCATTTATCATCCTTTTGTTCCGTATGTTTATGTATTAAGTGACATCTATACGTATATGTATATATACTTCAAATATATGTACATATTTTCCATGTATAGTAATGTGTTTTTTAGTTAAGAAAAGTAACATGAAAGCTAAAAACATTAACCAGAACTGACTGAAATGATGAAAAAATAGTTTGAAAAAAAAGTATTTACTGCAATATAGTATTAAAGAAAACATCACAAAACAAAACATGTCTTTCGACAAAATACAGGAAATGAAACGTCAGGAAGTCAAAACCAAAATTTATAAAAAAGTGTTTTGAAAAATCCTATATTCTCCTAAGATTTTTATATACATTTTTTATGTTTCGATTCTACATACTTTATACTATCAGCCACTGGCCAGTTACTAGCATAACATCCCTGGACTTCTGTCAACATGAGAGACGCGTGTAGACACTAAAAATGGCTCCTAATGTCTGCTAATATTTTGATGTACACAAGTTGACTTCTTCTCTTCAAACATCTTTCGATCTTTTTTTTTTATCGGCTTGTTTTAACTCGGGCGAGAGTAAGTGAGAGATATGCCAGTTTGTTTTTTTGAAATCATTTCAAAATGTTTATACACTTGTCCAATTTACCACATTTAGATTTGAACTGCACTAAAAATAAAAGTTTTTCATAAAAAAAATGAATAGATAGAAATGCATTTGTATTCAAGACGATGAAAAAAGAGTATCCTTTTTATATCCATGATAGTTCGTCTTTTTTAAGAAAATTACGTGAATATGCACGTATGTACACGGATGCCTACATACCAACACACCAATGTATACATATACATATTAGATGTGGATCAATATCAATGAAAACATAAGAAGATCCCATTAATCCTAAAAAGAAGGGCATATAACCAATGCATCCCCCCAATAGTCACTTATGGAGCTGAAACATGGAACCTAACCAAGAGACAGGTCTGCATATTGAGAACTATGCAATGCACACATGATAAGAATAATGCTTGGCCTCACATGGAGACACCACAACACACCACAGTACATCCGGAAAAAAGATAGGAGTCAGGGACATCATAGAATCCTTTAAAAATCTCAAATGGCAGTAGACTAGGAATTGGGCTGGCCATGTTGCAAGGATGGCGGACAATCGATGGACATCGTGACTCACAACATGGATTCTCCGAGATCACATGTGCAACCGAAGTAGGCAGAATATTAGATGGAAAGACGAGCTAGTGAAATTCTGAAAGTACTGGCTCTGTGATGCCCCTTATAGAGAAGTTGGGCGAATCTTTGGGAAGGTGTATGTCCAACAACACGTTGAAAGACTGATATTATATATTAGTACAGGGATAAGATACACATGAGTAAATTATGCATATAACGTCCCCATCCAACCAGTAAGGATTGCATTAATTCTTTATCACTGAGAATCCCCTTCATCCTGATTTCCACTGAAGCTCTATAGTAACATCATCAGCAATATATTTACATTTTACCTATAATACCTATATGTTGATATTATTAGTTGCTCGAGTGACTAGCTTCGAACAATTCCTTCTTCCCTATTTTGAATTCTTTTTTACATTATATTCGTTGCATTTACATAATGGATACGAACCATATTCTGCTTTTTATATTTATTTCATTTTATTTTTCACTTCACTCAATGATATCCTCTACAGTCAGATGGTAATTCGACGTAGAAAGTCGCAAGGTAATACAATTCCATTAAAGACAAAAAAATAATGTACAGACAGTTCAAAACCTGCGAAGGTGTTTGCACAATTTGCTTTATTTTTTCTCAATGAAAACCATTCGAAACTAATCAATTTAAAAAAAAACAAATAGTATAAAGCTTAGTCTACAACAAAGTCACTAAAAAATTCTTCTTTTCACTTGAATAATTTTGAACAACTAGAATAGTGTACAATCTTATGCAAGAAAAAATTGTATGCGTATAAATAACTGTAAGAATAACAATTTAGATCTCGCAGGATTGGAAACAAATTGATAGGGCGATTTTGGGAGATTTTGGGAGTTGAAATATATAAACGAATTTTGGAAAAATAAATGAAAATGTGCCCGTTTAATGTTCCTGCACTCGAAAAATAGTAACCAATTTTATTAAGTTTCATATATTTTTGTAGCGTTTCCCTCGTAAATTGTTCTAGGAGATGCTCATTTAGGCATTTTATTTATTTGATAGATAAATAAATCGGTAAAAATACTACTGTAGAATCTCCGTAAATAGACACTGACTGAATTTCTCGATTCTTGTTCCATTTTACGTCACATTTTTTATTTCGTTAATGGATCTACAAAAAAGACATAGCCTGATGTGACGTAAAAAAAGAAAACAAATTTTCCTCTTTGTTGGCACATTCTCTCTTCCCTTCTTTTCATTCAAACACTTTCAATATTTTGCAATTAGGTCTGAAATTCCTGCTAAAATCTGACATTCATGATAACTGCTAAAGTTCGTCGCAAAAACAAAAGGATTGGTACAGAATTCTCAATCTGAATATCACTGTCATGAAATATTTTGAATTAATTAACGTTTATTCGGCTACTGATTTACCTCTGCAGTCAAAGAGTGATAGCAATTACAGTGTCTTTAGTAAATGTCAAAAATACCATTTTTCTTATCTTTTCTTCTTTATATCCGATATTTGCTGGATATCAAACTAAACTTAAGGTTAATAAAATAAAGATACGAATAAAGAATTGGAAACATCGAATGAAAAAAGAGGAATTGTTGATCATCACATCTCTTTGTGTGTATAGATATTGAAAAGTGTTTCAATATATATATATATATATATATATATATATATATATATATATATATATATATATATAATACAGATAAAGTTTGCAATATAGCATGATATAAAGAACAGTGATAGAATTATTTCATAAAGTGCTCGATACATTCAATTTTTACTTATAGAGTCAAGTTCTTTTAGAGTAGAGCTGGATATATATAATTGGAAAGGGGATTTGCTACACAGAAAAGTGTATGTTTCTGCCCAATTTGGGCCTCATCAGGCGAATAAGGCCAAGAGAGGGCAGAAACATAAACTTGTATGTGTTGCAAAACCACTTCTTATATATATATATATATATATATATATATATATATATATATATATATATATGTATGTATATATATACACACACAGAGCCACAAATACCCCCACATACATACATACACACACACACACACACACACACACACACATATATATATATATATATATATATATATACCTTGTCTAGACCATGTGGTACATTAACCGTTTAATGACAAGAGATTATTTTGAATAAGCGTTTATGTATAACTCAATTCATAATCGCAGAGATACCAGGTTTTGACCTGCAGGAAGATCGCTCAATATCTAACCAAACAGGAATATATATTTTTTGACATATTGTTTCTTACACAACAAAACCAATGAAAAAAAAACAATTATTTACACTATGTACACATTGAAAAATAGCTGTAAGAGGAGAAATATTCTGAATCACAGAAAAGAACAAATAGCGTTGCTTAGTTTGACAAAGCTTTGGCATACACTGCATGAGTATTCATCCCATTGGATGCCAGGGTCAAACCCTTATAACAACTAATACATAGCAGTCCATTGAATATGCGTGGTGAACTCAAGTAAAAGCCAGCAACTTGGAGATATTGTCATTGCACCCAGTTACAAGTAGCCAAAATGACTTAAGATGACTTTTTGTGACTTCGAGCATCAACTTCCCATTGCTTTTTTCCACGTAAAGATGTGCCCATTTGTCATATTTCTGAATCTTTGGTGCGATATTCCGGCTAAAATCTCTCCCCAAAGTCAAAATCACATTACCAAATACGTTGGCCGTGAAAGAATCCACCACTATGCCAACGTTGGGTTTCATTTCTTTAAAGACAGGGTTGAAAATGGGGAAAATTGGCTGGAAATGACCAACTCGATAAACTTGGAGGAAAGGCCCTTTAATATTCAAATCTATTGTCCCCAAAATTTGACATAGAAAAATGCATTTCCTATGTTACCAAACATGGTTTATTATTTATAGCTGACATCATCTTTAAATTGATTAAAATCAACTACATTTTTCCATTCAAAGTTTTGCTGAAGAATAATTAACTTGATAACTGTGGTCCACTACATTTCGTCTTCCTTTCCAATGTCTTTGCTTACCTCTCCCTCCACTCATTGAAGTACCTACCCAATTTCACCGTATATCCAGTGAGTACTTGATTCCTTTACCATGTATCATCAAAATTCCTTACCAGCGTGACACTATTCAGTTCGTTGGTTGTTGTTATGTACTATAATCATATTTCAGATTCATGAAAAAAGCAAGTTTGGTAATTGAATCCTTTTTTGTATTGATATATAGAGCAAATGAGAAGACGATCGTGACAACTTCCCTCACAGTCGCTATACTTCCAACAGATCAAAACGTGATGTGTATTCATGTACCTATATTTCTGTGTGTAATACTTTCCAATGTGCTGCAGATACTACACTCTGATCCAATATTTAACCACCTCTACTCGAGAGCAGAGTGTGACACAAAGTTGGTTTAACGAGGAGGCCAACAAAGGATCGTGTGGACAGGGATAAACATTGACCAGTCCTTGCAATCAGAGTTGCAGAAACATCAAAACATCAGCGCTAATGCGATGGGGAGGTGTAGTTCCTTAGTTGGAAATTCCAGGCCCAAGCTCACCTTGTTTATGCTGCAGTCCTCAAAAAACTATAACCCGGTAGAAAAACTGATCATCATCATCATCATCATCATCATCATCATCATCATCATCTTTTTCTCGTCCATTGTTGGACATGAACTTTCCCAAAGAACCACCACACCTCTCTATCGTAGGCGTTACAGACCCAGTGTTCCCTGAAAATATCTTGTTCATCATACAATTCTGTATTTTGTCAAACCTGGTTTTACATGTGATCTCTGGGTATCCATATTGTGAGTCGTGATGTCCTGAGTTTGTTCGAGATTTTCGCCACGTGACCAGCCCATTGCCATTTCTTGTGGATTTTATGTCTTGGACTACTGTTTTGTTTCTTTTTCTTAATATACAGTGCTATCTCTTGATTTGTCCGTGTGATGTTGAGCATGATTCTTTCATGTACACGTTGCATCGTTCGCAGTTAAAGGGTCAGTCTTTTGTTAAGTTCAATGTTTCAACTCCATAAGTGACAATCGATAGTACGAATTGCTTATATACCATTCTTTTAATGATTAGCAAATTTTATTGCTCTTGAAAGTTCAGATGGTCTTTCGGAAAGCTTGCTAAACTATTGTAATTTTGTTGCTTGATTCCTTCTCCATCTGAGGATTTTATGGAGACTTGTTATTGTTTCTCCAGTTCTGAGTCTTCAACTTGATTGTTCAGTCTTTGTCTTCAACATGTTCATTGTACATGACCGTTTTTTAACTGAAGTTCATGTGGAAGCCAAGTTTCTTGCTTCCTTTGTTCGGTCTGTCCAGCATCATCTGGAGATCATGAAGAGTCTCTGCAAAAAAGACAAACTTCAGGTTGCTTAGATATTTGCCGTCTATTCCAGATTATCTTTTTTTCCCCAGACTAAATTCTAGGAGATCATCTCTAAGCAGGCTGTAAAGAGTTTTGGTGTACCGGTATCTCCCTGTCTTACCACTTTTTCGAGCTGGAAGGAATCCAAGTTTTTATGTAGCCTGATAAGGGATGAGAAATTGTGTCGGTAGACAAGTTGCAATGCTCTGACCTATACTGGGTCTACACCTTGTTAAATGATAGCTTTGATATATGTTCATCCAGTAGCTTTGAATAGATACTACATGATAACCCAAGACCAGAGATTTAACGTCCTCGGCCTTGATCAAAGTGTCGCTAACCCGCCCTCTGTCTAGGCAGAGCTAAGGGGTAACACTTTGATCAAGGCAGAGCATGCAGATACCATGATCCTAGAAAGAGATGACGTCCCGTTTGTATGGGATCCATAATTATGTTAGTGTGCTCAAAACCATCTTTTTAGTCATTCAAAGATTTTGGTTAAAATACGGCATTGTATATTTGATGTTTCTCACCGCAAATTAAGAACCATGCAACATGCACATGAAAGAATTGTGCTGGGCCTCACATGGAGAGACCATAACAAAGCACAGTATATCTGGAAAAAGGCAAGAGTCAGGGACATTGTAGTATCCATTAAAAATCCCAAATGGCAGTAGACTGGCCATGATGCAAGTATGGCGGACATCGTGAACCACGACATGTATTACATGCACAGCCGAGGCCGGTAGAATATCTGATGGAGAGACAAGCAAGACAAATTCAGAAAGTACTAACTCCGCGGCGTCCATGATAGAGAAGTGTAGTGAATCCTGGGAAGGTCTATGTCAAACGACGAATGTCAAAAGACTGATGATGATGATGATGATGATGATGATGATTGGTAAGCAGGGAAACGTGGCAAATTTGACCATAATTCATGACTTAACATTGATTTTACACGTTAAACTTCTGAGGTCAAGATGTCTCAATTAAACCTGAATAAATGGTCAAACTTTGTCAGCTCAATACTCAAAGATTTGGTCAATCAAACTTTTTGATTATCTCAGGACAACCTGAAGTTAAAATTGAAGATTTTATGTTGGCCTGTTGCTACGTTGAAAGACAGTTGAAAATATCACAGTAACAATTTCCAGAGATTTATTTCTCTCAGGGGTTGATAAACATATATTAGCACTGGTATTTCACAAAGTTCACCTTTTACCTTGCTAAATCTGCTCTGACATATGGTCACAGAGGTGATATTCTCAATACGTAACATATACCAAGAAGAGTTTTATTACATTGGTCAAAGCCGATGTATAGCAAAGGAAACGCTTAATGCCATTTGTTAGGCGCCTAACTTGCTAGATACATGAACATGCAGGTCAATGAAACACGCATTTTGCCGTAGTAAGTTTTCTCAGACTGGCAAATGTTTGTAAATAGTGATCTCAGCATTTCGTCGCAGCAGATGCCTAATAAGCTATCGGCGATGATAAAAGGAAGTATTAATTTAAACAGTATCGCATCAAGGAATATAATTTATAGTTATTACTATTATCATCATGACTATCATTATCATCATCATCATTATTATCATCATCATTATTATTATTATTATTATTATTATTATTATTATTATTATTATTATTATTATTATTTTGGAATCTCACACCAGTTGCCTGGTGGTACCCGCTGGAGTTTGAGTGACAGCAAGTCTCCTCAAGTCTCCAGCCCTCCTCTCCTAGTACTCATAGGTCGCAGTAATTCTACGATTTACAGTTTCACACCGGTTGCCCAGTGGTTATCACTGAAGGCTGAGTGACAATAAGTCTCCTCAGGTCCTCAGCTAACGTCTCCTCCCTCTTTCGCATATCATGACAGAGCTACTATTCGTTGCAGTATTTATATATCTAGCACCTTCCTCAGTATCCGTGCAGTTCCAAGTAGTGCCGTGGTCTGTACGGTCTCTATCCTCCCCCTAATCCTGATCTCCTCCAGTCTCTCCCTCAGCGTTTTGGGGACAGTTCCTAGTGCTCCCACTATGACCGGTACTACCCTAGTTTTCATGTTCCACATTTTCTTTAACTCCTTTGCTAGGTCCTGGTATTTTTCCCTTTTTTCACCCTCCTTCTTTTTTACTCTATGGTCTGCAGGCACAGCAACGTGTACTATTTGGCAGGCCTTCCTTTTTTTTGTCTACTATTACTAAGTCCGGCCTTCTTGCCTGGATGAGGTGGTCAGTTTGGATGTCAAAGTCCCAGAGTAGTTTGTGGTTGTCATTCTCCAAGACTGCCTCTGGCTTGTGCTGATACCACTTTTCCCCATGGTTGAATCCCATTTGTTTACTTAGTTCCCAGTGTATCATCGTTGCTACTCTATCGTGTCTATGCTTATACCCCTTCTGGGCGAGTTGACTACATTCACTAGTTATGTGGTTTACTGTCTCATCTCTTTCACCGCACATGCGGCATTTGCTGTTTGTCTGTGTTCTGTCGATTTTTGCTTTTATGTAGTTTGTCCTTATGCTTTTGTTTTGGGCTGCCATGATGAGCGATTCTGTTTCTCTCTTAAGGTTCCCTTTTCGTAACCACGTCCATGATTTCTCGTCTGCTATATCTTTTATCTGTCTTTTAAACTCGCCGTATATTTTCACAATAGTTGCCACGTGGTAACTGCTGGAGACCGAGCTCTCTCCTTTCAGAGTCCACGGCAGTTCTTTGGATCACAGTTTCTCACCAGTTTTCCGATCGGGTTGTTGTTGTTGTTGTTGTACTACGTTATTACTATGCCTGGTGGTTATAGCTAGAGATTGAGTGATAGTAATTTTCTGTTCTAGCAGATATGTAAGAACCCGAACACCACTATTACTTGTACTCCATTTATCATCGCTGCATGAACACAAACTGCTTTAGTGTAAAACCAAACCGTGAATAAATCTGTGTCTTCTTTATTGTCTACAAGCATTTAACCACACACGCATATATATATATATATATATATATATATATATATATATATATATATATATATATATATATATATATATATATAGCTTCACCATCATAGAAAAAATAGAAAAAAACTACTCCAATTGACATAAATAAAGTTCTAGAGAAACACGAAGATATGTGGATCAACAAACTCAAACCCTATATCCTAATAGCTTAAACATTAAACTTAACAACCCTCATCATGCAGAACCCTAATACACAAAACTCCTACCACCCATATCTAAGATACATTCAATAATGGAAGCTTCGAAGTCACCCAGACCCATAGGAAATATTCTCCTTAGCCAGTTAAAACCCCCGTCCAAACCATAGCCAACACATTTTTATAACTTATAAGTTTGAAATTTATGTAGCTCCCTGACCTCACCATACCTTCATTTACACTATCCCTAACTTTCCCTTTCTACATGACATAAAAAGCTCAGGTGATATTGTTTACTATTTCAGGTTTTATTCAAAGCTATTCGTTGATGCTGGAGCAAACCATTCCAATTTGAGGGCTGAAAAAATATCAACCGAAAACCTTAAGCTGGAAAATCCTTGCTGTGAAGGTTCCACCAAGAATATTTATATCATATTTCTCAAAGCTGATTCATAGCAGAGGAAACCTATCAAATTGCTTCTTAGGCACTTATACGTTACAGAGAGTTGGGGTCTTCTTTCATTCAAAACACGTCAAAATTAATTTCATCAAATCAAGTATTATAAATCATTAATAATGTTTGTTTATTTTTGTTTTTTTTAATCAACATCATTATTTAGTTCCTTTTTATTACAGTGACAGTTTCGATTTTAAAATACAACTGAAAAGTCAAGAAGTACGTGAATGGTTGAATAACAATTTAATAATAGAGTTTGATTTCAGAACATTGCAACACGCAAGTGAACACTCTAAAATTGAAATTTATCTTATTTTAAATAGAGTTGGATAGCTGGATTGGCCAAATCGGACAGTCACGTCTGGTGCTCGATCTTTGATATTAATAAGATCAGTTTTTACACCAAATGACGACTTTCATTTTGTAATAACTTTTGTAGAACCCAACCAATTTTTTGAATTTTTCATCTTGTAAATATCTTTATTTCAATATTTTTAATTCTACTGACCCACGAAAATTGATATGAAAAAATGCAAGACACAATTTGTTAGGTATTTTTCGCTCTATCTTTTTCATATAACACAATGTACGCCTAACTGTATGAGCGAATTATACCAAACTATCCATATACAATTGATTTGATCCTGTGAATGTATTTCTTCTTTTAAAAAAAAAATGGAGGATTGTCCAATTTGTAATCATATAACAACAGTTTTAGTGTCGAAAGGGAAAAAGATTTCGAAAGTCTGGAATGCATGATTTTTACTCAGAAAAAATATCACTCTTGGACATTTATCAGCGGCAATGGATATTGACGAACTGAAGAAATTTATATTTGAAAAAGATCAGTTTCATGAGGGTATATGCAATAAAAACAAGGCATTTTGTGTTATTTCATAAATAACTTTTCGTCTACTTTATGCAAAAATATTTTGTTCAGTCTTTCAATATTTTTATAACTTTAATAACACATTGTGCAGGTATGCATATTCTTGCTGCTATTTAAATGCTGCCAATCCAAACAGTTCATGGCCAAATGCTTTTCAAAAGACCCAAAATATCAAATTTGACGTTAGAATTATTAAAATGGCAACCCTGCTAACTTATTCATCCAAGACATCTCAGTACTCCACGGCACCTGCGTCTTTTAATGTCGAATTATGCGGACTTGACGGGATTGGCATCCCTGCTGTGCAATGAAATCAAAATAGGATATTTTGATTCATAATTCTCGAGGCTAAAGTTGACTGGGATTGTCAAAGCCAGCTTGCTGGTGTATTGCGTCTATGTATTCAGAAAATAGGGGAAAGTTAGACAATAGATGCGCTAGTTCTCTTCTTGTGTGATGATCTAGCAAGAACAGTTTTGGCTACACTTTTTTTTAAAGTTTGTTTCTATAATTGAGTAAAAATCATCGTAAAACACCAACAAATCTCTATTCTCCATATATATATATATATATATATATATATATATATATATATATCATTGGAAATATATTACTTGTTTTGAATGAATTAAAAGCGGCTTAATTCTTCATCATTGATTTATTGCAATATTACTTATTTTATTACCAATTATTCAGATAGCAATTCTTCACATCTTAAAGCAACCAAAAACATTTAAGTTTAGTCGAAAAACAACTAAACTGGCAACAGTAAGCAAGGGATGTAATTCAGTATGTCAATTAGTCAGTCAGCGATGGCAAGCATTGGTTGAGATCCTAATGTATCGAAAAACTTTGGCAGCATTCATGTTGTGTTGCTGATATAATTGTCTTGATATAATTTTTGCATCTATCTAATTTCTCTTCATATTTATCATTCTTATATTTTTAGATACGAATGATTCACTTCCACCCTTCATTCATTCATTCAATGCCACCAATCGATTTACAGAAAGTGCTAAAATTATCCGATTTTCCCCCCAAAATCATTTTAGCACTCTCGTACGCCTCCATTTGAACCAAAGATATAGAAATATAAATATCAAAATATGTTATCAACGAAAATGAAAAATCTTCAGTTCAAATTCCGTCAATTTCACAGGTCTATAATATAGAATTTTTGAAATGCCTAAGATACACTTTGAACTCACACGAAAATCTATTTTAACTGCTAATATCTTGGCAGGTGGAATGAAGGTGGGAATAGTGTTCAGCATATACGCATCCATTTATTTTTGGATGCGTTAACATCTCTAGCAGCGACTGTCATCTTTGACTTACATGACGAATGGTTAGTTATATCACTTGGTCTGTATTGTTAAATAAGCAGTAGCGGAGTTAAGTCCCTTGCCAAGATAGTCAATTTTGATATGTTCCACTCGATTCTAGATCTCTATTTTTAGGTGTGTCTAGGTGTCAGTAATGGCTATTTTGGTGATTTTTTTTTTTTTTGCTTTTTGGATGAGATAAGTAATATCTTTAATAAATGAAGTGATATTTCAAAAGAATGAATCTTGAATATGAATGTCACATTTGATTTAATGTGAATGTACAATACATTTCATAGATTTTAGACATATTTATCTGAGGAATCTCCTTGTTCCTACATTTATCTATAGATGTTTTTTATTCAGTTCCAAATGTAAACTTGAAAAAAAAGATGGCAACTCTGGAGCTTGCTCTATCTTTATGCAAGAAATGAACTGGCGCATTTATGGCCTGACTTCCAGGCTTCTTTCTTTGTTTTATTGATTTTGAAGGCCAGTGTCACCATCCTAGTCGATGCAAAAGCAACGTGAGAAAATCATTATTTGAATAATGATAACTGACAAGAGGATATTAATAGTAGACGACGTGGAAAGAAACACAAATTGTTTATTAAATCAACAATTTATTAATATGGTTCGCTGGGTACTCTTTCATCAGAATAAGACGGAAACACAAGTTTTGTATTTGAGTCTTATTTCGTAATTCTTTCTGCATTATCAAGTATCATCATCAATATGATATGGGTTAGAAGAATGGGAATCTGCTTTTTTTTCGTGATTTGCTACAACAATGGTACAAAACGTGGCAACTTGGCATCAAATTAGACTCATTGATCATTCTTCTCGAAGGCCACTTCATCTCGCTTCAGTATCTATAACTTTATTGGCATCAAAGGTTTATCTTGCAAGTGTTTATGTTTCTCATAGACTCTCAAACGGACGCAGTCTAGGGACTTAAATCTTATATATATGGGTAGAATATACCCATAAGATAGGTAACACTGACCTCCATAGTCCTTACTGATCAGTTTCGCGTCAAAACTATATTTTACCCTAATTTCTTGCTCGATTCCAATCTTCATCTATTTGAGTAAAAAAAAAAAAGAGCGAAAATATCAATGGCTAAGTGGCTGAAAGCACAGA
>OY735208.1:45182722-45235222 GCA_963457665.1 Thysanoteuthis rhombus | reverse complement strand
TTAGCTTAGTCTGGCAAAGTGAGAATCTAATGCACTGCAGTAGTACTAGTCTGCAGAACTATTTTTTAACAAATGCAATACATGTATTAATACACGTCGACAATACACGTGAAGTCCAGACTGAGGATCGAACTCACTACAGTATTCCTCATTTTTTGACTATCACTTCTTGTTACTACTCTATAGTCGCCCACTTTATATCGTAATATTTCAGAATACATTAATGTTTACGATGTTTCGCTGAGTTTTGCACGAGGTCACTCTGGTGAAATAGCCAATCGAAAAGTGGGACTCGGCTGGTGGCTCTCATTTGAAATCTCATGGATACTAAAAGTTGGTGCGTCATAGTCGTGGGTGTTGCGTATCATAAAGTTCGATATTATCCGTGAAAGCCTCACAAGCAGCACAAAATACTAAAATTTCAGAGGCTATTGACAGATTAACAAAGGTACTAAAGATAAGTAGCTACATCTAGTTCATCACTTATAGACTTTGTTGGGACTTACTACCATACATGGCTTTGGTTTTGTATGTAGATTCACATAAAGTCATGTTCGTAGAACTGTACATCGTATACGCTTTCTCTTGTAATTTCTGTTTGTTTCCTTTGTCTCACATCACACACTTACACGGTAGTAGTTGCAGTTTTACAGAGTTCCTTAAAGTCTGAGACACTTTGGACACAATTAGAGATGTCTTTTGGCGGTAAGGAGTGTAAACAGAGGGACTTTTCAACTGTTAAATTTGCGAGAACCCAGTAAATATCAAATTTGCTAAAGTAGTAATGGCCCACGATTCTAATCCAATGAGTGTGGCTCAATGTCAAGTCATCATATACATTTAAAAAAAAAAACAGATTAGTCCGGTACAAGACTACAATGCAAGGCATCCAGTGGAGATAGGACACACTGCTGTAGTAATATTCTGCTCCATTGCAATCGTCTTCTAAGTCTGGTATAAAACAATAGTTAAGACTCAGCAAGACAAACTCGCTGCAAGAAAGTACAGTCCTATGATACCAACTCGCTAAATATAATGTTACGATTGACACCCAATTATTTACGGAACCACAGTTGAGCAGTGCCCTACCTGGATCTAAATCATTACACCAATGTGACAAACTTGCAACCAATAAGCATGCGACTCCCATCTTATTTATACATCTATGCACTTGATTTTGCTTACTTGAGTGCCAGTAAGGCATACAGTACGTTTTGAACTCACTAGACCTGCCAACCATTCCACTGCACCCGTGCCCTACAATGAAAGATATTTATGAAACTTCATTCAGCTTCGTTGCAAGGGATGGACTCCTGTTCAGAATGAAACTCGGTGCATTATCAAATGGTTTGAAACACTGGCTTGTTTTCCTCCCTTTACAGAATTACCACACACGAACGCAGATCCATAATTAATAGCTTGACATAGTCTTGCACAAGGTTACTGCATTGGAGCACCAGGCAAGGTATTTAATGTATATAAGTTATAGCTGATGATTTGAGAGACGAGCTTGTTGATAAACCTCTCATCAGTTGAAACGAAAAATCAACAGATTTTGTATCCTCAATATGTTCGGAATTGGAGAAAAAATTCTACAAAAATTGTGCAAGGGAAAAATTGTAAAATTGAAAGTGTCTGCCCTAGTGAAAATACTCTTGAGAATTGGGCATTGTGTTAAGTTGAAATTCCATGGATGGGTTGCCTAGGACTTGGAGAAAATCCAGTGTAGGTATTAAAGTTGTTTGGAGCTCTCAAGAAATCCGCAATTAATAGACGGAGGGAAGTCCAATATGCTGTCCATTACAAATCACCATTCAAATGGAAAAATCCTTCATAATCCAGTTTCGATTTTGGATTGACTATGCACATCAACCATTTAAAATTAGAATTTGCCATGCAACGGAAATAAGATTATTCACGGGAGCAGATTCCGAACATCGTATCCGACATTCACGATTTTCTCTTGTTTTTACAGAGGAGCTCATTCAATATAAGTGCCAAAATTGCATTTGCTAAAATGTACGCCAGTAATTCTGAATGTGCCTGGGTAACTCAAAAACCACGCAGCATATACCCATAATATGTTCTGTGTGTATTGTCGTTTCCCTAATTCAAGACAGAAATTTCCCCAAAAATGTATATGTGGGTTGGATACCTGATCACACTGATATAATCCTGGAAAGCTTTGAGCTAAATAGAGTAAAAATAACGTAAATAAATCATGGGGCTTGATATTTTTGGAATATAGATATACAGATATTTTAAAATCCACCTCTGTGGATTATGGACTGAATTCTTAATGAAAAAATACTCACAAACCCGTAAATATGAATTATAAATCGTATCATATTACTTGAAAACTTATTTGAAATTATCTCCCATCGTTACGATAATATTTCACTTAATTTAGACAACGTAAATGGTATGAACAATTGAAGAAAAATGGGGCTGCGGGAAGAATCGAAACTTGCCATCAATCGGTAATTTCAAATAGGTTTCCATATGATGTAATAAAGCAATTTATAATCCATTCTGTCCGACCAAATACGTCCATTTCATATATATATATATATATATATATATATATATATGTATATATATATATATATATATATATATATATATATATGTATATATATATATATATATATATATATATATATATATACATATATATATATATATATATATATATATATATATATATATGTATATATATATATATATATATATATATATATATATGTATATATATATATATATATATATATATATATATATATATATATATATATACATATATATATATATATATATATATATATATATATATATATATATATATATATATATATATATCGTCTACACAATTTTCAAGCTTTAAACACCAAAGATTAAAAAACGTTTTGAAAGAAATTGACTAAAGACATGCTCGTGGGTGCCCTTACTACACATAGAGAATCTCCTGGGATGTATCGAGTGAATAGATTTTTCATTTGGATAGCGATTAATAAGAAACTACACATTGGAAATTTTCCTCCGCGGAATATTAGCAGCTTTTTAAGGACTAGTCTCCCAAATAATTTCAATCTTGTGACTGCACTCCTTTCTGCCCGGCAAAACATATATATATACACACATATATATACACACACACACACTCATATATATATATATATATATATATATATATATATATATATATATATTATATATATATCATTGTAAAGCACATTCTCCGATCTTTCTGAGCTTTCCAACGGTGAATCTTGGAGTTCTGAATCTGTTGCGCTTCTGGAGTTACCAAGTCCGTGGGCAAACTTTTAAAAAAACTGCAGAAAATGGTGTACTCCCATTGGTGATTTCGAAATTTTTCTTCCCTTTGGTTGATTCTACGTTTATAACAATGTTTCAAAGAAACATCTTAATGATTTACCAAGATTTAATCTGGCTCACAGACCTCACGTTTCATACAGTATATGTCTCTCTTAAACCCGTATAAATATTGAACATCGTCGAAGTTAAGCACTGATGAGCCTATTCCTGACTTGAAAGGGTAGTTGCTCAGATACAGCACGTATTTTGAGCACCTTGAGGCTTGAATGCCGGATTAAGTTGTTCTTAGAAGTTAAGTAACTGTTGGTTTACTCAGTGCTCAGATGGGTGATCACTTGAAAACAGTCAGCACTGTAAGCAACCGGAAGCCTGTGTGCTAAACGAGGCAAATTTAAGTTAATAAGATCACTGAAGTTTGGCGGTAATGATCCTGTTCGATGCTCAAATGAATGACCACTTATGAACTGCAGATACTCTGAGTAACCAGAAGCCTGTGTGCAAAACTCAGCAAAATTTACTAAATTCTAAAATATTTTTGTTCCTATATTTCGAATCAGACTGAATTACTCTGGGGGTTTTTTTCTGTTAGTTTAATTTCCCCCTTATGTCGTTGTTGTTCTTGTTTGTGCAAATCTAAGAACGTCTAATAACGTTTGAAATATCGAACCTTTCATTGCAGTATTAGATTCAATTGATTTACCGTGTTATTGCTTTAGTTATTTGCTAAGGAAGAAGTGTCGGGTATACTGTGAAGATCTACGGCTACAGTGGTCTGCCCAATTAACTTGCAAACGATTGCTTCAGACCAATGGCACCCAATTCATGTTTACTGAAAATGGTTACTGGTATACGCCACAAGAGTGTTCACCATAATACACTGTATTCAATAATCTAACGAGCAGCTCAAGGGAATTGATATGCGAATGTAATCAACTACAGGCAAACTTGACCTGCCGAAGCCACTGCAAATTCTCCTCGGCGCAAAATACAATATATTTTATGTCTTCATAATTCCTTGGTCGTTGTCAGTGAAGATGCTCCTTTGACTTGAACCTTTCCTATCTTGGGCAGATTTCAATCTAACCTCACATTTACTTATATAGGTGAATCCACCTGCGATATCTTATCTAAACAGTCTGTTTAAATCATTCCATCCATATAAAAATAGAGGTACGTACTAAGCCTTCCTTATTTTGGCTTTTAAAAAAAACTATAACTCTGGGGAACACAGTCAACATTGAACTCAATATTCAGTTGTAATGACCTGCTAGACTGAATCAGTAACAACAGAGGTATACATATGAAGATAGATTATAACATATCCTCTGATATAAATATTTAATGTGTTTTGAAGTGGTTTGCTCCGATCGTAAGCAAATAAATATTAAGACTGATTTATTTTCTATCGATTTGTGACTAAAGTGTTATGACAAGTAAGTTTATGCTCGTACTTCTGACAGAAACGCTGCTATGGCCATTCCGGTTATTGTACACCACATTAAATAATTATTGCTATTACAGCACATCATATTTTCTGTATGCTGGATAAATAGAAGGAAAAAGATATTTTGGCAACTTATTGTCGTATTACTATCCCAACAGATTGATAATGTATAGTTAAGGTAAGGGGTTAAGGTTTAGTCAATCAGAGAAAATTCTAATTCGTATTGGCTTTCCACCTTTTTTCTTTCGAAATGCAGGAAAGTGGCATAAAACGAACATTCGAAAAGCAAGCACTATCTGTACTCGAATTTCATCAAATGATTTATTTAAAAAAAAAAAAAGGAAAACTCTCTACGATGGCAAGTACATTGGTCAAAATGGTGAGTAGCAGATATGTTTCATAGGCAAAATTGTATTCTTCAAGTAGAAGAGTCCATAGACACGGGGAGATAACCAAGAAAATGATTATGTTCATTATATAAGTAAATAAGTCTAAACATTCAATTCAAATATTGGTTATTGTCTTTCCCCCCTTTTGTTGTTTATGAATTTTTTTTTCTTTGTCTCATAAACCCAAATCAATATTAATTTTGAACGGTAATATTGTTTGTTATGTGCATATAACACTTTTCTGTTTGCATAAGAGAGGAAATTACTTTGAGTCGTACGATTATGACAGTAAATGCAATCTACACAAATAATAAACCGTGCAATTTTATTGCTTCCTTACTCGCAACACTGGAATCTTTCACTCTTTTAAACTATGCACTTTTCCAGCAAATAAATTCTTTCTTTTTTTTTTCAAAAAGAAAAACAAAATACGTCCTCACTTCATATGTATTCGTTGATTTTTTCTGTTGCTATCAAGGAGTATATCATGACAAAAACGGGTTCGATCCTCAAGAATCTCCTAGTATTCATGGTCTGATACAAAAATTCTATGTTAATGAATGATATGAAAAGATCATTGTTCAGGGCACACCTTATAGAATAATGATCAGCAAGCTCATATTTACTCGAACTCCGCAGAGGAAAGAATATGACAGAGGTGAGATTTATCGTCGGTAATCTCACACGCGAAAGGATAGGACAGTACCTACCTCAAAAAAAAGTACCCAGCAAATATCATTGATCTGACTTGATCACACGGCGATCCCTTTTTCCACTGGCCCCTACAACGCAGAGTAATGCCAATGATCCTCCTGGTGTAAATATCGATTAGAAACAAGCTAATCTTGCTGGCAATGTTAATGGGTTTGATCCCAATTGGATTCCTTACCGTCGATTGTCTGATACTGAATTTCTACGCAAGTAAATAATATACAATATGGATCTGGACGCACGTCGTACAGCGATGATCGTCAATCTAATCTTATTGGCCTCTGTTAGAAGATCCAGTTCCCGTAGGATCCCTTATTATAGTTGGCCCAAAATCAACTTGTGCTAAATTATCATTATATATATATACTCTACTAATGGACAATGTGATTTTCTTGGTACGCTGTCAGTAACAACCGACCATTCCATTGAGAAGGGGTACCAATAAGTAAAATATTCACCCATTACTTTCAAAAATATGCTCTCCTATTAAGTCTTTTGTAAAAACGAAACAAAAAGCAATCTCAATCCAAATCTTTATAATTTCACAAAGAACACTGATGTTATTGGTGCTCGGTCCATGAAATTCTATTTTCTCAATGATGGGGAAAGTTGCAATATTGTTGAGAGAAATACTTCCAATCCAATATCATAAGCTATCTTAGACTCATCAAAATATTTTTTCTCCTTAAAATATCATTTCATAGAAATTTAGATATGTCTGTGTATTTTATCCCGGGTATAAACGAGTTTATAATAAATTGTGCAGTTCAATTTTTGTTGTTTCTTCGACGTATAACATATTTGGACATCAATTTGGTCAATAAAAGGAAAGTAAAACGTTCTAGGGAAATTGCATGCACACAGCTCATGAATTGAATGTGTAAGCTTACTGCAAAAAGCAAGATCGGTCAACTGAGATCGAATTTCGACAGAAGCTGCTCTTTTCACTTTGCATCAACATCTTTTTGAACAACATGAATCCATCAGTTCTTATGCTGTATTCCATCACCCGATAACTGGACAATTTTTTTCACTTCTAGCACGCCTTAATGACGTTAGCTCCTGGGAGAGTATTTTTGCTAACCACTCTCCCATATCTGCTTTAATTTACCACATAGTCACAGCAAGATGCTATCATCTTTAGAGGCAGACCTGATACGTGGAAATGAGAGATTATGAAAGAAATTAGAGAAAAATATAAGAAAGATTACAGTAAAGAATTCGTCCAGTTTGATGGGATACGAATTTTTATTTCAATTTCTTGAAACCAAGGCCCCATAGACATTAAAATGAATAACAGAACCGAATTAGATTTTTTTTAAATCCCTATAAATTAGAAACTTGTAATGTCGTATGATAAATGACTCTATATTTTTGCTGGCAGACAGACGGGCAAACAGGCTAACAGACTGACAAACAGACACTATCAAATTTATTTACCTATCCCAACTTGTTGATAGTGGTAAATGATTGTACATTTTTTAAAACTCTTCCGATTCCAACTTTCACTTTTCACGGACAGACAAAAAGACAGACATGCAGTAATGAATACATATCTTTCTTCCAACTTTGTTTTTGGTGGTAAATGATCCTTCTGAATTCTTTTCACTTCTTCCTTCTGTGTGTGTTCGTAGTATGGTATTTTTGATTAGGTCCTCTTTGATATGGTAGAGTCGTCACCGTTCTAATGTAAAGTCTATTGTCTCTATGACAAAACCAGCAGTTACAGGTTCCTTTTTCTCTCTCGAAATAGACATTGACACAAAGACCTTTCAGGTACTTCACATGCAGATGTACTTTAGGCACTTGTATCTCTAGAAGACCTAGAAATATCACTTTTGTTGGTATCCAATTCTATATACGTGAGCTCTGTCCGGTGAGTATCCAGCCATTCAATATTAACGATAAATAGTCTGGTTTTGGCTTAGGTACTCCCATTTGGATCTCACACGCTAATCCCAGCGCTGCCGTCAAAAATCTCTTCGGAAAAAGCCAGAGGGACATCAAACAATTCCAACTATATCCTGGTAAACTCATCACTGTCAATTTGTAATAGATCTATAGTCACTGTATTATATTTCATCTAAAATTTGGACACACAATCACATTTTCAACCTGGATCGTTGATTGACTGATGCGAATTTTATTCCAATACGGCGTTTAGTGTCACCTTGCACACTGCTTGGAGTGTATCTTTTTAATATTTAGTTAATTCAAAAACAAAATATATCATGGCTTTTTCTATATAATTGATCACCAGAATGTGTTATTATACAGGCCGATCTAACGAAGACAGCAAATGACACTGGTATGAAGAGAAGTGCTTACATGTGCAATCTAATCTGTGATAATTACATCGTAGATGTGAAAGTAAAGGTTATTGCTTAATTGATTGAGAATCTTGAAATAATTAATCATTGTGAAAATGAAAGAACAATGCAGTTCTAATGAAAATAAAATTTTTGAAGATACACGTCAGTAATCATCGATACATATTTTGATAAAAAAATTACAGTTTCAAAGCTATTACCAAACTCTCAATACAGGACTGAAACAAAAGACTAGAGTATCGAAGAAAATGAAGACTTTATAGTCACCTATGGAGCTGAAACATGGAACCTAACCCGGTGATTGACTCTCAAAGCAAGAGGCATGCAAGGTGCACATGAAAAAATCGTGCTCAACGTCGAATAGAGATATCTCAAGATAGCTTATTATATTGGGAGAGCAAAACAGGATTTGAGATATAGAAACCATTAAAAAACTAAATGGCAATTGGCTGGTCATCTGACAAGAATGTAAAACAACTGCTGGACATCACAATTTACAACTCAGATTCCCAAGGATCATATGTCAAAATCTGGCCTGCAAAAAATGAGATGGCTCAACGAATTATACAAGTTCAGAGAGTATTGGCTCTGCGATACTCACGTTAGATAGTCTTTGGGAGAGATCTGACAAGTCTTGGGGAGAATCTGAAGATACTTGGAAAAGGTCTATGTCCAATGACAGACGCTAAAAGGCTTATGGTGATGATGATAAGTGAGAATTATCCAATGGCTCCGTGGCTGATATAATATCAAGGTTATTTTCAATAATACTCCTACTCTACGCTATTTGCTCTCATGCATTGGCTCTAAATATGTACCGAAGGTTCTGCATATTATTGTATGAAGTTTAAGTAGCAAATGTGAGCTGATTCTAAAAAAAATTAAAAGGAAAGGAGGCTAACAAACCTGGCTACGGCAGGGTCAAAGTCCTCTCCTTTTCATATTCTGACGGAAGATGATTGAAACAACTTTTGCATCGTATATACAATGAATAAAACATTATGAAAATATTTTTTTTCGGTGTAAAAAAATCATTTATTAAAATCAAACAACCCTTTGTGCATTTGTGATATGAATCTTCGTAAGATAAGAGAGACTTATCGGTTTGGTCCGGACGGTAAGAGAACAGCTTATCGATCACTTGATCAGGTTTCCGAATCACGGTAGGGAAATGCTGATTTTCTGTATCAGTTTAGTTAAACGTGCTGGGACAAACAAATGATGGGGAGTTTTCTCCCCTGTACATTGGTCGAAGAAACGTCATAATAAGAAACTATTCAGCTATCATTGAACATATTTCCAACAGAAGAAAATACATTGTAAATTGTTTTTGCTATGAATTTTGGAATTCGAACTTCAAATGATAGATGAGGAAGCTGACTAGACAGAGAGCAAACGATGGAGAAAGCAGCTTACATGAGACTGTCAAACGACAAAATAATCCAGCTTAGTATAGATTTTAATAATACACACACGTGCACACATAGATATATGTATATATAAGCACGCACGTAGAGACATACATCCGTATTAACATGCACACCAATACATCTATCTAAATATGTAAGCATGAACACATACATAAGCAAACACTCTCCCGAACACACACACACACACACACACACACACACACACATATATATATATATATATACACACACACATATATATAAAGGTTTCACCTGATAAACACAATAGATTAAGTACAACAATCAATGTACAAAAAATTACAGTTTATCTACGATCAATTATGAGTGTAAAATTGAAAATGTTCTTAAAATGTTAAATAGATTGCGAGTTCTTCATAGTTTTGTTTGGATTTTCCTTCAAATAAACGTAAATTTATAACATGATTAAATACTTCTGTAAAAAGATATAATGGATGTGAAATGTCGGTTCATTCAAGATATCAAAGTAGTTTTAGCAATATCTTCTTTCAATAAAAAAAATTATTAAGAGTTATTTGTACTGTTTTGTCAGCACTCTCATCTTGTAAAAGCCAACCTTTCTCCTAGTTTTACTTTCACTCTTTTCAAATAGTTTAATCATGCCAAGTCTAATATCAAAAGTAAGTAATTTCCTTTTCTTTTTTTCCTTTCTCAACATCACTCTTACTTATTGACATGTTTAAAATAGCAAATATTATTCGAATACGTTGAAACATTTGAAGAAAACAATTGTCTTCACAAACTTCGAAAAAATGAGTTTTTGACAAGATCTGTTTTCGACAATTCTCTGCACGACAAAAGAAGTAGATGAATTCAGTCAGTTGCTGAAAGTCGAAAAAAAAAACACGTTCTTTTTGCTTCAAATCCCTGGTCTCTCATTTACCTTTGGGTCTGTTCTCACGGTTTATTTCTCAGTCCGTTACTTGTCTACCATTTTAGTTTTGTTTTTTCCTAACCAGAATGTTTCAGCGAGTTTATCATCTATTTCTTACTATTACCTCTGTTAATGTTACAATTTCAAAACCCATGAATCATATTAGGAGTGGTGGTCACAAACTATTAAACCATGCAGATCAAAAGCTGCGTTGAACAAAACAGCGGTAATCAAGGGATACCTGGCACATTCAAAACTCACACACAAGGATGTGAGTTCGTACAGACGAAATACATATATGTGAAATGTTTGTAAACACATGCTTGCTCACACATACGTAGGCACATATATTTATAATTGTACATGCAAGCAACAACTACACTTGTTCAACCTGAGAAGTGAGCATAAGATAATCTTCAATAAACTTTCAAATAAAAATTTTATACCAATCATAAAATTCACATAATTGTATTCGTACGTTTGACAAAAGAAAAAACAGAAAAATATGTTTCAGTAACATACAAAGAGACGGCAAAAGCAGAAAGACGAAATATATATTTATGTTTTGGCTAATATCTTGTCAAAACACACAGGAGAACAGTACAATAAACAAATACGAATCGATAAAAATAAAAGATGTTTTCATAAGATAGTAACTCACAAAATTACAGTCTTCCCAGAATATTAACGATACAAGAAAGCGCTGCCATAAATATACAACAAAAAAGGTATTTCCGCTTGTCACGTAGGAACCTCTTGGGGAATATCGCCAGAATTTCTCTCGCTGTGGAACTACTTTGGTTGTGAAGCAGAGGTTTTTTTTCGAGATTTATTCAGCTTCCTGGCGAGAACAGGATGTGGCATTATTCAGTAAAACGTATGGTCCTGCATATGGACTGTTCAAAAACATTTCTCCAGTCCCCGCAATTAGTGTTGCAAGGGCGTCAGTCCAAGCCCTCTCCATCTTTCCCCTTTCATTGCTACCGGGAGGTGCTATCCTGGAACTTACAAAATGATTTTTCTAAGGCAACTGAATGAATTATTTCCCTGAAAGGGTGGCAATACCGTGCCTCAGTGAGTCCTTATTGTCTATGGTAATGCACCGACGCAAAGATATAGTAGGTGATAGGTGAGGAACATGTCTCTTCCGATCTTTTAACTTTTGAAGTAAATTGGACGATGAATAGAGACAACTTGTAGATAGTGATGGATAAAATACAATATGAAAAAACACTCACAATCAAGGGGCAACAATCACGTTGCACGATTTGATGCTTCAATACAACTTGCGGCAGATGTAGATAGAGGCATGCATAGTAATTAGTATATTGAACCTTTTGGAGATATATACATATATATATATATATATATATATATATATATATATATATATAAAAACAAATGGGCGTCGAGTAATGTCAAAAGGCTTGAGAGTAATACAATAGTGAGATGAACTTTGCAATATTTCTAGCTACTCCAGTGATTATTTATTATAAACCTTGCTTTAAGTGTTCAATTTTCTTCTATGGTTTGTCTTAGTTCAAGATTACTGTAATTATATATATATATATATATATATATATATGTGTGTGTGTGTGTGTGTGTGTGTGAATGACTACAACAGTGGTCCATTAAATACGATCAGAAGCATCTTAACGTATTTCTGTAGGGCGTGAACAGTTCATTCACGTTCTCTTTCGTACATATTAGTTTCCTACATCAGAAGTGTTAATAGTGCAAATAAAAGTATACATCTTGACAATTCCATCGAAAGTTCAATCAAGAAAGAACTGAACTTGTTTAATTGGAAGGGTCCATAGTTTCAGATGGTAAGTAAGATAAATAAATGATTACGACTGATCAGTTTCATTTGACATTTCTATTGAAAAGTGACAGAATTCATTTGAGTAGAAGAGTCCATTGTTTTAGATGGTGGGTTAGGAGAACCAGCTTTTGCATCAAATTTCGTTGGTCGGCACCTATCAGTTTTCATGTTATTTTTTCTCTAATCCTCGACTTTTGCTACTTATTCTAAAACTGATCACAGACATCGTAAACAAAGCAACTCCTCCAGCGGACGGACAGCCTGTTACGTTTCCACTGTTCAATGAATCTTTCTTGTCGCTAAAGGTAGCATCGATCTTGATAATGTCCCGATCACTTTTAATCAACATAAATTTCGGACCTTATCACTCAGCTGAGCGTGAACGAGTGTAAACATATGTTGTTTAATCAAGACAATCTATCCAGCGCCTACGAATGAACAGTTGACCAACTGATTCCTGCCCAGTCGAGTTTGAGTTAATTTCACTCTGTCGCCCACAATGACGCTGAAAAGGCGACATTATATCAAGGTTCAGCGGGCCAAGTGTTGGTGCCATGTACGTCTTTAGCATAATTGCTGAGGGTCAGTGCTTTATTAATAGACCGGTCCTGAACCAGGGGTCTGAGTGCAATCACTTGAACAATGAAGAAGACACGGAAAGATATTAACTCATATCGGGGAAGGGGATACCGATCGATATGATTGTCTGAAAAGCTAATATGAATCGGTTTCTCTTCACTTCTTTTCTATTCAGACAAAAGAGTAACTCCTTACTTTACAATCAGAAAGCGATACCAACAGAAAATATATACACACACTCACACACACACACACACACACACACACATATATATATATATATATATATATGTTGTGTTTAACAAGTATGTTGCGTAAATCAAATTGTGATGCAGAGACTTATTCACTGGTTGCTTCACTACTTCGACTTGGAAGTATACAAAAAAGTTCCACGAATAAATACATATATATATATATATATATATATATATATATATATATATATATATGATTTAGATGTGTGTGTCTCATATACAGATGCTGTAAATATATATAGGCAAATACATCAGTAGCTCTAAAATTTAACGACAAGGAGATTTTCTTCGTAGGAATATTCATTTTCAACAAACAACCCCATTGTCAATGCACTTATTCAAATTGTAACTTTTAATCACATAGATCTAACATTATACAATGAAGATTTCAGATCAAACTCCAGGTTGATTCTGAAATTTCTTATGTTTATGCTATCTACTCTTTGAATCGTTCTGCATATATATGGGTAGTTAGGAAATATACCAAATGTATGGCATAGTGCCACGCAAAATCGGGTTCTTTTAATGTACTCTAATTGTAAAGATATATGTGTGTGATCGCAGCTTCACTATGTAAATATTTGAGTGTGTGAGCATGTCCGTATTTTTGTTCCTTTCTCAGCTTCAAAGGAAACAGGTCAAAGTGTTTGACCTAAAGCAGTTAAAGGGCAACCTTTCACTCTCATATGAAGGTCTGCAAGGCAGCCATGTTGAAGATTACCCGCTGTGTCTGGAAATCTTTGGATGAATATTTTAATTAGTACCAACATCAGTCTTGATCCAAGCTGCCCTGATGGGGATGGTGTCTTAATATATAAATACATAAATGACACACGGCTATTTTATATATGTATATATATGTGTGTGTGTGAGTGTGTGTGTATAGTGGATGATATTTATAGTAATGAGATTTATCCGACATTATGGCGAATTTATTGGTAAATATGGGGTCACACATATGCACACACAAAACCCTCTTCAATTTCACAAATGATTTGAACTTTGACGCGAAGATATCTCCTTTTCCGACAGTGAAGATAACAGATTTCAAAAAGCAATAACTTTGCATCATCTCTCCCCCTCCTCTTCACAACATTCAATTTCATAATTTTTCTTATTTGACATTTAACAAAAGTCTCTTGATACATTTAACGGAAATGAATACAATAAGGTTTCTGAACTTTTGTGTTTTCATATAGTCTATTAAATTCACCATATATATATATATATATATATATATATATATATATATAGATAGATAGATAGATACATAGATAGATAGATAGTGTATGTATGTGTGTGTATGTGTGTGTGTGTGCGTTTCTGAGGCCCACTATGTACTGAGTTGATATGTACATGTGTATGGGCGTGTAAAAAAGTGGATAACGCGTGGTAGTGTGTTGGTTCAAGTGATAGTAACCTGTTATAGAAGCATGCTGATAAATATAACTGGTAAGAAAATATTTAGGTAACATCGCAGTCGACTGTCGGCCTCCCAGCGTCCGACCAAAATAATCTGGAAATTGACTTTTGCTATAGCCAGTTATTTTATGCATAATAGAAAGAAAATTAAGTTGCATTTTTACTCTGCAAACCGTAATTCACAGCCCTCTTCTGGAGGTATAACAACATCCAAGCATATTGATGAGAGAGAAAGACAAGTAAATACACATTCAGTTTATAAACGGACTTACTTAAAAATATCAAGAATCAAGAACCATTTTTTTTCTTTGGAGTCATGCAATTCCTTTTCAAAGCTTTATTTCCGTTTTGTCACTTTGTTCCCGGCTAGTGCCTTTGAATCACATGGAGTTCGTCTGATAACCATTTGAAACCATTTATTTTTGACACAATACAGCCTTTTCAAGCTCTCTGTACGTGTATCCTCTCTGATATTTCCATCTTACCATATTTAAATCAAGTTAACATCTTTGCGAAGCACTTTGATTATTTCTTCAATCTTCTTTTTCCAGTTTGGCACATCTTGTTCGCTGTTGTGGGGTTCTTAGCTTGTAACCAAAACAACATAGTTCATGAGCTTGTTCATAAAAGAATACTTCCTGTTTTTTATCAGGCCAATTATTTCTATTCTGGTCATTGCTTGAGTTTGAGTGAAAATAAGTCTCCTGGATTCAATCTCTCAACATTTTTGCTGTCTACAAGAACTGTGATTTGCATTTTTTCACCAGATTTCTGGTGGTCATTACTAAAGAATGTTGTCACTTCAAAACTCCAGCCCTCCTCTCAGCATCCTCACTTAACACAGCATTGTTGTGATTTGTAGTGTCTTCATTCCCGAAACCTTTCTAACAAATGCCTTGTTGTAGCTGGTAATTCTTTGCCATCTCATATTTCCAATACTCTATCCAGTATCTGTGGCGTGGTCTGCATGGTCAACCATTCCTCTCTAGCTCTTCCAATCTGGACCCGAGTGTCTTTACACAGTTCCTAATGCGCCTTCCATTGTTGGCTCCGCACAAACTTTTTTGTTACACACCTATTTTAAGCTGCGGGAGAATATCTGGTATTTTCACAGCTTTTCATTCACTTTCATATTGACTATGGAATTGCAAATGCAGCTACTTTTATGATGATGTTCTCTCCCCCTCATCTACGATAACAAGATCCGGTATCCTTGCTTGCATGGAGTAGACTGTTAGGATTTCGAAGTCTTGGAGCAATTTGTGGCTTCTAATTTCAAGTACAGTCCCTGGATTGTGCTGATATCATCAGACTACATGGTCAAATCCTTGTCTTAGTTTGCATAGTTCCCAGTGTATAACCACTAAAACCCAGTCGTGCCTATTCTTGATCTCTATCTGGGCTAATTCACTGCATTTACTAGTTATGTGGGTTTAAAGTTTCACCCTTCTCTCCCTATGGGTGGCATTTGCTGTATTCTTTCTTAGTTTTGTTACTCTTCGTCGAGTCATAGTTTGCCCTGACGAATTTGTTTTGGACTGCCATGATGAGGGATTTTGTTTCTTCTTTCGGCTGTCCTTCGCGCAACCGCATCAATGATCATCTATCTGCAATATTTTTTTTTTAATCCACTGTATAGACTCTCCTGCTCCCTTCTTCGTTATCTCCTTTGCTTCTCCGTCGTTTGTTACTTTTTGGTCGTTCGTTTCATTGCCTCGAGCGCTTTTTATAATCTCTCCACTGCGTACTTTCACGTGCTCTTTTAATCCCAATTTTCGCTATTTGATCACAATCGTCCATCCCTCAGCTAATTTCTTTCCTCTTTACGTACAATCTAACTGTTCCATTTCTGGGGTGTAGTGCATTGTGCATCGTCATAAGTTTCCACCAATGGTCCTCTGTATTTTACTACCAATACTGGCCATGTGTTCAATCCCTTCATCACATTTCTACTGTTTAGCTTCTCTAATAATTTTCTCATTCCCCAGAGCATCTCTTTTTTAAATTTCACTTTCATCTGGATTATTATTATTATTATTATTATTATTATTATTATTATTATTATTATTATTATTATTATTATTATTATTATTATTATTATTATTATTATTAATTTTCACACCAGTTGCCTGATGGTCACAGCTGGAGACTGAGTGGCAGCAAGTCCCCTCAGGTCTTCAGCCCATTTATCAAAATTCTTAGAGTCTGCGGCAATGCAGTGGTTTCCAGTTTCACACCAGTTGCTCAGTGGTTATCGTTGAAGGCTGAGTGATTATAAGTCTCCACTCATCTCTCTCACACCAATCACAGCAGCACTGTAGTTCGTACTTCCACCACTTTTTGAGGTATGTTGTGTTTAGTTTTGTTTTTGCGCCCCCCCCCAACTTTTTTCTCCCCCTCTTCTCCCTGTTAGGCCTCTGCTAACAGCTTGGGTCGTAGGTCATTATTATTATTATTATTATTATTATTATTATTATTATTATTATTATTATTATTATTATTATTATTATTATTTTGCAATCGCACACCAGTATCCCGGTGGTCATTGCTGAGAGCCAAGAGACAATAAGTCTCCTAGGTCTTCAGCCAACATCTCTTCTCTCCCTCGCCAATCATGCCAGTGCTGTGGTTCACATTTCCGCCTTCATTTTCCTTCCTCTGTTAGGCCATTGCTAATATTTAGTGTTACAGTTCTTATATTTCTAGCACTTCCCTCAGTATCCATGCGGTTCACAGCAGTGCTGTTGTCTGTACAGTCTCAATCCTTCCTTTTATCCTGAGCTACTCCAACCTCACATTCAGTGTTTTTGGTACGGTTCCAAGCACATCTATTATTACTGGTATTCTGCTTACTTTCATGCACCACTCTTTTAATTCTCTTGGCAGGTCCTGGTATTATCCAAGCTTTTCATTCTCATATTCACTCTGTGGTCTGCAGCCACTATCAAGTCTATTCTTTGGCAGGTTTTCCTCGTCTTGTCCACAATTACTAGGTTTAGCCCCTTTGCTTGCTTGAGGTGGTCGGTTTGGATGTTAAAATCCCGAAGTGATTTGCAATTTCTATCCCCCAGGGCTGCCTTTAGTTTGGACTGGTCCCACTTTTCCGCATAGCTAAATACCATTCGTTTATTCAGTCTCCAGTATATCACCGTTGCAACTCATCCGTCGTGTCTGTTTTTATACTCCTTCTGGGTTAGTTGATTACATTCACTAGTTATGTGGTTTACGGTCTCATCCCTTTCTCCTCATAGGCAGCACTAAATATTTGTCTGTGTTTTGTTGATTTTTGTTTCAATATACTTTGACCCGGTGTATTCATTTTGGGCTGCCATGATGAATGATACTGTTTCTCTCTTCAGGTTTCCTTTGCATAGCCATGTCCATGATCCCTCGTCTGCAACATCCTGATTGTGCCTTTTAAATTATCCGTACAGTTTCTCCTATCCCCATTTTTTTCTTTCTTTGTTGTGCTGCTCCATCATCTACTTTTTTGTCGTTCGTTGCGCTGTTTCGGGCACTCCTTATGACTGCTCCACTGTTTGCTTGCACATACTTTTTTAGACCTACTTTGGCTCATGGACACAGTGTTTCATGCTGATGAGTCTTCTGCTGCCTTCTTGTCTCTTTATGTAAAGTCTATCTGTGCCATTTCCGGGGTGTAAGGCTTTATGCATCGTCATAATCTTTCTTGTTTGCCGTTCCATTGACTGGAGTTCCTCCCTTTTCCATCCAAGGAATGGCCCCTTGTATCTTGCTACCGATACGGCCCATATGTTCATTCCTTTTATTAGGTTCCCGCTGTTTAGTTTGGTTTCTAATATTTTTCACGTCCTCCTAAGGTATTCTCTTCTTATTTTCTCCTTCATTTCTTCCCATTTTGTTGCATCAATTTAGTGAACTTAGTGAACACGTATTTTTATCGGTCTTGCGTGGTCTAATTTTTTACCGTCCGGAAGTTTGATATTTTTCCACTGCGAGGTTTCCTTTGTGCATTACCATAATTGCACATTTTTCTATCCCAAACTCCATCCCAATGTCATCACTGTGTTCCTTCACTTTGTTGAATAATGTTTCGAGCTCTCCTCTGTTCTTTGCAAATAGTTTTTATGTCGTCCTTGTACATCAGGTGTACTGCTTTTGAGAACTGGCATCTTTCGTTGATTTAACGCATTCCAATGAAAGGTATTATAGTTTGAACAAATAGTAATGGAGACAGAGAGTCTCCCTGGAAGATTCCCTTTTTTTATATATATACTTATCTCTGCTAAGTTTTCTCCTGTGGCTGTCAAGTGTCCTGTCCAATTTCCCATTCAGTTGGCTATGAATCTTACCACTGGTTCACTGATCTTCAACATTCTGAGGCATTCGAGTATCCAGCTGTGCGGAATCATGTCGTGTCCTTCTTCATAGTCTATTCATTCTATCGCGATGTTCTTCCTTTTTTCTTACTTATTTCAAGATCATCTGGTCGATGTACAGCAAGTCATTCGCTCTCTTGATTCCTCTCCTACATCTTTTCTGTTCCTCTGGTAATAGTCCTCTTTCTCCATATATATATATATATATATATATATATATATATATATATATGTATATTCTCTTCTCTATTTGTCCGATTAGTATTAGTAAGAGCATTATTAGTTGTAACAACTTCTACACCAGTTGCCCGGTGGTCATCGCTGATGGTTGAGTGACAGTGATTTCCCTCAGGTCCCCAGCTTTCCTCTTATCGTTCTCACATATCACAGCAGCGCTTTGTTTTACAACTGATTAACATTCCCCAGCTCCAGTTTACACATGTGTTTTTCATCCTCGCTTTCAGGATATTATTAATTGCAAGTCTCATGATTCTTACTCTCCTTGTTATTCTTGCAGACCCAAGGAGTGCCATGGTCAGCATAGTCTCAACTTTTCTTCTTATTTCAAGCTCCTATAATCTTGTTTGCAACGTGTTTGGCACAGATTCAAGTGTGCGTGCTATTATTGGCACTACCCTGACTTTCATGTTGTACACTTTTTTCAGCTCCTTTACCAAGCCCTAGTATTTTCCTAGCCTCTCACTCTCTTTCATCTTTACTCAGTCTATTATTTGACAGGTTATTTTCCCCTTCCCAACGGCTACCAGATCCGGTTTGCTTGCTTGGTTAAGGTGATCAGTTTGGAAGTGAAATTTCCGAAATGACTTGTGACTTTATTTTCCAGGACTGTCTCAGGTTTTTACATATAAGCTCTGTCTACATGGTCGAATCCTAATCGTTTGCATAGTTCTCAGTTTATAACCCTGTCGTGTCTATTCTACTGCTCCTCCTGGGCAAGTTTACTACATCAATTCGTGTGGTTTACAGCCTCATCTACATAGGCGGTACTTGCTGTTTGTTTAAGTTCAGTCAATATTTACTGCGGCATAGTTAGTCCAGATGCATTCGTTTTGGGTTGCCATCATGAAGGATTCTGTTTCTTTTTTCACGTTTCCTTTGTTTAACTACGTTCATGATCGCTTGTCTTCGATATTTCTTATGCATCTTTCAATACACTGTGTATTTCTCCCAGTTTCTATCTATATTACATTGTTGTCTCCTCTACAGAACCCTCATTCTTTACTTTCTGTTGCTTGTTGTGCCGCTTTGAGCGCTATGCATAATATCATCTCTGCTTCCTTGCACATACTTTTCTAATCCCGTTTTGGCTATTTCGACTCAGTCTTCTATGCTGAGGAGTCGTCTGTCGTCTTTTTTCCTCTTCCTGCACAGTCTACCAGTGTCATCTGATAGTTTCATGGATTCATCGATGAAAAAAAAAGTTTAAATAAACTAAATTCACCTTTGTTGCATATGAACAAAACCAACCTTCATTGATAGATAGGAAGATAGATATGAATCAACGGATTCAGATATCTAGATAAGTATGAAACCTGAGCTGGATAGATAGATAGATAGATAGATAGATAGATAGATAGATAGATAGATATAAATGGGCAGAAATAAATAGATTTGAACAGGCTCACCAAGATAGATAGACAAATAGATAGATATGAAAGGGCAGAGATAAATAGATATGAACAGACTTACAAAGATAGATAGACAAATAGATAGATAGATAGATTGATAAATAGATGTGAAAGGGCAGAGATGAATAGATATGAACTGACTTACTAAGATAGATAGATAGATAGATAGATTGATGGATAGATAAATATATACAGATTGAGATAGATAGATAGATAGATAGATAGATAGATAGATAGATAGATAGATATAAGAAAGGGGCAAAGACATGCGAAAACTGATAGGAACGGAATAAGATGTAGGTAAGAAGAAACATGTTAATAAGAAAAGTGTCAATGGCAGCTGTCGTATAATGCATTCTATTTTATTGCCTTGAACATCCGAAGTGGAAGAATGACCGGACTGCACAGCCCATATTTCATGTCTGCAACAGGAAAGATTTCTTCGCACCCTTAGAAATCCGGCGCCATTTTGATATGATTTACATATTTCTGTGGAAGTTGCGTTGCTGAGAGCAGTGGGTTTCAGTCAAGTGGTAAAGATCAAAAATAAAGGAGTTCTAGCCAGATTTTGTATACTAAATGCCCTATCTGTTCAAATACTGATACAGACTTGCAAAAACTTGGAAAAAAAATCACAAGGAAGCATTTAATATTCATTCAAAAATGCTACCCACAGCAAGATAATTGTGCACTAAATCCAATTCTTAGTAAAATAAACAAAATGGATGACTTTCATATGATTTACATATTTCTGTAGAAGTTTCGTTGCAAAGAGTTGCAGGTTTGTGTAAAGTGGTAGAGAACAGAGATAAATCCGGTGAAGTCAGGATTTACGTGTCAAATGCTTGGTTAGTACAAAACAGTCATTTGAAAGGGATGCAGTAATTGAAAAACCTTTAACGAATTGAAAGCAAATCCTCTGCTAAAAATGAAGACATGATTTATTATTTGTGCTGTTCTAGCCGGCTATTCCTTATCCATATGTGAATTATTCTAATCAAAGTTGTATTTTTTTTCGATTCTCATATTCAGATAATGTATTAAAATCTTATGTAATATTCTTTCCTATTCTAGTTGCTTTTTTCTCACTATTTGTCAAAGTCGTGATAAAAACTAGCCTAAGATAATATAGTGAAGAATGAAATATCAGGTCACAATATCTAATCTGATGATAAGAATAAAGAATGAAAATTACTTAAAGAAGACGATTAGTCCTTATATGGAAACAAACATGGTGCCAATAAGCGAAAGTAAGAAGTTAAGTTGTAGGTTGAAAATTCGTTCTGCTCTCCATTCAAGCCTCTGTAACGGAATGGTCAAAGCGACCGGGCCTAACCCGATATCCTTCAACAAATGAGGGCGATGACTTCCTATTTTAAGGGAAATTTACAGTTTATTCTCGAGAGAAGAAATAAAAATCAAGATGAAAGTAAAAAGTGGTCGAAATCAATCAAATGTCGGCTTGTTTGTTTTATTAGGCGAAACCTATTTGACAGAGAAAGTACGTACAAAAATTCGATTTTTATTTTAGGAATCCAATGTATTCCCCAGTGCGAAAGACTTGATTGAGTTTTTACTCCTATTATTGTGATAATATTTCAACATGCTCAACTGATTATCCGTTCATTTTTTTCTACTTTTAGACGGCTTTTTGTTCTTTCTCTAGTTCCAGAATATTGCTTAGGACAAAGCCAGAGGATTCTAGCGAGTTAAAGGAGAGTCAGGATGTGAAGAAAATTTAAAAGAATGGAGGAAAATAACAATACTAATCTCCACGTTCTTGGGTGATAACAAAACATATGGTACAGGAACTTACACGGACTCAATAATAAATAGTGAGCGTAGAAAGAAGGGGAGAACAACAACCCGTAGACATTTAAATGGAGTCGAGGAACTTAGACCCAATCCACAGCCAACTGGTTCATCTGCCTCAAAGAAATAAACTCAAACAGAAAACCTACGACCTCATGATCCCATTCTCAGTGGAGTACACTATGACATATAAACCTTTAGTTTAAAGGTTTTGGTTGGTCAATGCAACGTCGCTCTGTACGATAGAACTTCATTGAGCAGACCTTAGGGCTATTCCGCGCCTGTCTCTCTCGCCTAGGCTTCGCTGGCCATCGGAGTATCTGCAGCAGATGTTGGAAAACCTCTTGAATAACTGTTCGCCGAGCAATGCCCTTATGATGATAGCTACACAAAGGATTGATATGACTTGCGCTTAAATAGTTTACAGGATAACGATTCTGTTCTCTTCACTGGAAGTAATTTTCAACTGCTTTATTTTCAGTTGAATGCAGGCTGTAGGGAATTCAGCTATGCATACTAGGTGGTTTTCACCTCACACGGTGTATGCTAAATCGTATGTAAACGTTTCATTTCGTAGAATACATATTTTAAGCTTTCCACTTGATTTAGACAATACGTAAGATGAATTCCCTTGCGTGATGCAAGATTCTTCTCTCTCTCTTTATATATATATATATATATATATATATATATATATATATATATATATATATATATATATATATATATATATATATATATATATATATAGGAGAAGGAGAGACATACAGAGAAACGGAGAGAGAGATTGGATAGTTTATGTCTGACAGAATGCGATGATTATAGAGACAATTTATTCGGAAACATATCTTTTCACCTGGCTGGAATCGTAAAAATATGACATTGCCTCCCGTTATTACACGGATAATGTATCACTTGGTCCAGGCATTATAAATAAAACAAACAGTTCGAGAAAATGGGCTGTAACCAGATTAGGTAGCATCTTTCAAAAAGAAGATTTAAATAATAAATATGATATAATAACTCAAATGATACAATGCATGCATGATCATTCCATCGGATTATATATCATCTTACTAATTATCTTATATATATATATATATATATATATATTTTGCTGTCTGCAAGCTAACGTGATTGTTTGAATATATATATATATATATATATATATATATATATATATATATATATATATATATATATATATATATATATATATATATATATATGATAATTCCAATGTACATATATGTATAGATGTTTCTTTTTCAATTCTATTAACCTTCAAAAGTGAAGGAAATCAAGCGAAGATTCACTTTGGAATGTCAAGCCTTTGGCAGACAAGCCCATTTTTCAAGAACCAGATGATCCTGATAATCTTTTTAAAAAAAAGTATACAACTAATGCATTCTCCTGATAGTCACTTATGGAGCTGAAACATGGAACCTAACCAAGAGACAGACCTGCAAACTGAAAAGGATGCAATGTGTGCATGAGAGAATCATGCTCAACCTTATATAGAGAGATCACAAGACAGTACAGTATAAAAAGGAAGAAAATGGGTGTCAGTGACATCATAGAAACTATTTAAAAGCTCAAATGGCAATGGGCAGGCCATGTTGCAAGAATGAAAGACAGCCGATGGTCATCATGTCTCACAACATGGATCCCTAGAGATCACATAAGAAGCTGAGGCCGACAGAACACAAGATTGAGGGATGAACAGGACAGATTCAGTAAATACTGACTCTGCGACGCCCGTGATAGAGAATTGAGGCAAATCTTGGGGACGGTCCGTGTCCAACGACAGACGTTAAAAGACTGATGATGATGATATATATATATATATATATATATATATATATGTGTGTGTGTGTGTGTGTGTGTGTGTGTGTGAGTGTGTCATATTGCTTTGAACTATTTTGATTGACCTCCAGTTATTACCTTTGAGATTGTGACACTTGGTCTAGCCAGCTGCTTTCTCTTTATTCTCGCTGTTATTTTAGCTTTTTTTTTAGCTTTGTTTTTAGTTTTTTTTTACTGCAACTTTCATGACTTGGAGAGCAATTCAAATGTTTGATTGAATATGAAAAATGACTCAAAATAAAGATCTTTACAATATGACGTAGTTTACATCCACATTTGTTGAGTTTTACAACAATTTACTAATTTGAAACGGAAGGTTTGTGTCAAATCTCAAGTCATATTAAGGGTGTGTTGCTTCCACGTGTGTCTGATGTATACATGCAAGTATGCCGGAATATATGTGTATAAGTGTGTACCATTTGACCTTTTGGAAGTTTATGCTTCCACGTAAAAGAATTCTCACAATAGATTGCTCCTAATGCTATTTTGCCTTAAAGATTTTTCTATTGTAACCAGCTTACACGCCAGAGGCTATTTTAATTTCAAAATAATCCGTAGTTTATATATATATATATATATATATATATATATATATATATATATATATATATATATATATATATATATATATATATATATATATATATATATATATATATATTCAGCTGGAAGCCAGGCAGGTGGCTAATTTCTACCATTGAAACGAGCAGAGATTTAATCGTCTGAAGTGTGATGGGAACACACTACATAAAGAGAGAGAAAAAGTATGGAAAAGTTTTCTGTGGAATGTAAATATATTCGTAAAAAAAAATATATATAATATAAAGAAGAATCCAGAAAGAATTAGAGTAAATGTTTTGTAAGTCAAGTGCCTAAAGAATAGAGAAGGAGGAAGAAAGGACTGAGAATAGACTGAAAAAAAAAGAACGTTAACAGGTTTGGTTAGTCACTTGGTAGAAACCATCACATGACCAATGTTTCTCTTGCACCATGCCGTGTCAGATGGAGGAATCAATTAAGTATTTGGGAAAAAAAAGCAGATAATGGATGAATGGTTGATGAATCTTCAAAAATAAGCGTGGATACATAAAGTAAGGGACTAATTTGGCAAATTGACCTTCATTACAAACATTTTTTTTTCTAAAGGAATTTTGAAGATAAACAAAAAACTTGTTCTTTTTTTTTCCAGTTAAGAGTGATTGTTCAAATTTCAGCCCTCTAACCCTAACGGTGCAACGAGTAAGCATGATATTGGCCGACAAGACCTGATCAAAAACTTAAGAAACCAATGTTGGCAGTTTTAGTGAACGAATATTAAACAAATGCAAGGACATCTCTCTTTGCCGATAGACTGCCTTTCCACTAATATTTGAATGAATTTTATTTTGGAGAGTCATGAACCCATACATAAGTGTATGAAAAAAGAATGGAACATTTTTTCTTCCTTTATTAAAAAAATATTTCTTTATCGACCCAAAAGATAAACATTTTTCCTCGCTCCATTTCTCACGCTTCCGCTAAATTTCATCAGAATTCATTGAGCACGTTTGGAGATCTCGTGTGCACAGACAGGCTGACAGACAGACAGACAGACAGACGGAAAAGTGAAAAATGCAACCGAGTACATATACCTCCCCAACATCGTTGGCAGAGGTAATGATGAATGTAAGAATTAAAGGAAATTTTCGAGGAAATCGGACTGAATGAAGAGAAGACGAGTGGTTTCAACAAAATGGGAATGGAAGGATCCAGGAAGAGGATGGGGAGTATTGGAAGGATAACAAATTATCACCGACGTGCTTTCACGAGAAAGCAAAAAGAAAAGAAGAGAAGAAGAAGAGAAAAGTCGGAAATTAAAGGCGCGAAAGAAGGGATTTAGAAAAATAAGCGCAAGAAAAATTTAAAAAAAAAACAAAACTTGCCAACTAAAAATGTTTTTCTCCTAAATTAACAATGATATGAAAAAATGTAAAAAAAAAAAAAAGATTAAAAAAAAAAAAAAAAAAATAGACCCACAAAACAAAAGAAAGTAGGTCTGGTTAGTCATTCATTAGAAAATGTCATGTGA
This sequence comes from Thysanoteuthis rhombus, assembly GCA_963457665.1. NCBI lineage: Eukaryota > Metazoa > Mollusca > Cephalopoda > Oegopsida > Thysanoteuthidae > Thysanoteuthis > Thysanoteuthis major. The sequence goes on along the minus strand of OY735208.1, from coordinate 45,208,857 downwards.
CCCATGTCTTTTAGCACTATGCCGTGTTGGATGTGATCAATTAGAAAAATAGGAAAAAGGGTGATAAATGGATAAGATACTTATGTTGCTTTTTGTTGGGTTGTAATCACTTGAGATTTCGATTAAAAAAAAGAGAAGAATCTTGTTTGAACACTGCCAGACACTGACAGAGGGGGTGCAATATGGCTGAAAACTTGCATCGTAAATTGAGCCCCCACTAAAAATCCATTTGGGGTTTGATGTAAAAATACATGTCTATAGACGTAATAAGAAGTAAGTGTTTAAATTTTCAGCCCCCAACATCCATTGGTACGGCCCGTATGCGTGATACAAAGATAGCCAGCTAACCAAGCAGGGCAGATCCACTTAAAAACAGACAAAACCTATATTAATGTTGGCAATGCTAAGGTTGACAGTTTTGGTTGATAGTCTCGGCAAAGAATTGAAGAAGAAAAAAAAATTTAACAAAATAACGGAAAAAGATCGGCACTGGAAAAAATATCGAGACGAATAATAGAGAAATATGGCGGAAATGTAATCACAGAACACGAGACAAAATCAGTTTAGCTTGGATCAGGTTGGTTGAAAGGGAATTGAAGAATTCCTAATGCCACAAAAAACTAATAACATCTTCAGGTTTTTTTTTCTTGAACCTCATAATGATCAGATGTATGGTTGAAAGCGTTCAATAACAAAAGTTTAGATAACATTCAAACTTGCTCAGTGCACGTATACATTCCTTTGTATATCAACAAAGAAAGTTAATCAAAATTTTTCTAAAATATTTTTTGTCCATCGTCTGTAACAAGACTTGCATATATATATATATATATATATATATATATATATATATATATATATATATATATATATATACATATATATATATATATATAATTGAGTTGAAGATTTGCCCCACGAACACGTTTATATTCCTGCCCTGTTTGAACAGTTGATTTGGCTTTTATTAGACCCCTATTTAGGACATTTGGAGGGATGTGTCTATTTTTCTAGGGTATCGTATCTTCTTCTTATTCTATTGATATATCTTCTCTTTATCTTTTTGTTGGTGATTGCTTATGTTTTTCTGCTTTATTTAGAGGAGATACTGTGCTCGCTATATATATATATATATATATATATATATATATATATATATTCACATATATATATATATATATATATACATATATATATATATATATGTTCATCCATATATGTATAATATCGTGTATATATATGTATTTATATATATGTTTTGATAGTTATCATTTTTGAGGGTTGAGTCATCTATGTTACATAAGAATAGATAATATATAAATTTTTATATAAAAACATAAAGCTTTAAACTCTGAAGATATGAATGAATCTTCGAGTAATGATCCAATTTCAGTCAATCGATTCCGAATGTATCTTGATATAATCATTTAAGCTTTTCCAACAGGTTTTTCATCTAATACACAGAATTAGGTATTGTAGTGATATGTATGATTTGTTTTTATTTTGTTCAGACCATCACTTGTTTATCATGTAACCGTTTCGGGGATTTAAACGTAAAATCGGTGGAGTAACATTGTCCCCAGCAGCTGCGATCATACACCACCTTTAAGTTATGAATATGATCTTCAGCCTTGATTAATCATTTTTAGGGCTATATCATAATAACTGTAGTTTTTTCATAAGGAATGTTCACAATGTACTGTGTACGGATGATATTTTATAGTATATCAAATATGTTGGGCTAGATTTTATCTAGGGCTGCATGTAAACCAACTTATGCCATTATCTTCAAGAATTGTAGTTAATCAGACAAAGATCCTCGAGTCAATTTTCCATCAATAGATTCAAATGAAGAATTCAAAAAATGAATTTTTTTTTATGTCTCACATCATTTCACTTCAATCAATATCTTATTCTAACTAAATTAGCTTTTGATGTATGGTTGAGACGATACCAAATAGTATCCTAGTGGTGAGTAACATCACATGAACTCTCCCATCAGCATACTCCAAACAGCTGTTTATTAAAATTACCGGTTCAATCTTCCACCACATCCATCAACCTATCAGTCAGACAAATTGAATCGGGCATTTCCCAGCATCCCTTGTTTTAGCCAATTCAATAAACTTTCACACTGACAATGACCTAATCAATCTTTTTTCGTTTCTTAGCCCGACATAAAATTACTAAAAAGAGTTGTCGAAGGTTACAATTATTAAATTTCTTTATTTGGTTTATTATTCTTATTCTTTCAATTTTTCTACGCTCTAATACCATATTCTTCAATTTTTGTCATTATTTCATTACGGTCAACCTGATAGATCGTGAAAAGATCAGAATATTTGGCCATGGCTTTATAAAATTGTTTAAAAGCCCAACACAGTTCACCGCCGTGATTGACCATTTTTACAGCTAAAGAAAGAATTCTCGGTATGAAATCGATAAATCTTAGTGTGGGATTCGCGATCCTTTAATATTCTGATTGTACAGTTCGATAAAATATATGAGATGAAATACTACCTGTTTCAAAAGGCATACATGTGATATGGAATAGAACCGAGCCTCGTTTGTCAAACATTTTATAGACGACGACTCTCCATCTTCAATTTTGATATCCATATCTCATATTGTTGCGAGCATTCCGTTATGTTCACACTCAAGCTACAGGGTGAATAGGACTTTAAGATTTTCCAAATTCCATTCCATCGATAAAGTTATCAATGAAACCTGTGTAACCAAGAAACGCACCTGCTCGCTTTATATAAGTTGTGATTGAATACGACAAATATATAATCGTGCAAATACAATTTACCTAAACGGACGTGAGGATTTTTTAAAGCAGGGCTTGTTCGTATTTCACAGGTCGGATTTCTTCATTTACAAGATCGAGGGCTTCTTCTTCCCATACGTTGATTCTGTTCTTCAGTATTTATTGGCAAAAACAAAAGGAAAATACCCAATACTTTCTTAATTTTAATCACACATATGTCATATTTCAAACATTTTGACGCTCAATAATTTTCATCTCTTGTGATTAGTTTTCTTGACAAGAAGTTTTTTTCATAATCCTTGGTTTGCCCGTCAACATGTGGTCAGTATTTTTATCACATAGAAGTATTGATTTCGTCACTCTTATTGATGTATTTTTGTACTAAAAACATGCATCAATTCATACGAATTGATTTTTTTAACTACAGGTGTGAGAGTGAACGTGTGTACAGTGCGCTTGGCTTTTCAGAGTTAAATAATGAACCGAAGGAACCCTATGTTGGCATTTGGTGATAGTTTCTGTTGACTGTTTCTAATTTCAGCTCGTTTGCAAAATATAATGAAATATGAAAAAAAAATGAAATCCAATCAGTTGATGCAAAAGTTCCCATCATCATATTTCTGCATTGTTAAGGAATTCTTAGGAGTGTCTTTGGACCTTCTTCAGCTATCCATCGCTTCTCATCACTCAACTGAAATACTTTGTTTACAAACCTTAGGAAATATTCCTGAGCTTGTGGAATAGGCTCCCCGTGACCTTAACGAAACAAAAATCGGTCAGCGTTTAAAGACTCGTCTTTTTTTCTTCTTTCTCGACACGGGAAATTGCCATTGCTCGAGAAGATGAAATAATGGCTGAAAATGGACCCAAAATAGGGGGGAAAAGTAGTTAGATCCAAACAACCATCAGCATCCCAGTTTAAGTGAAATCTCATCCCAGTTTAAGTGAGGAAAAACGTTTTTTTGTGCATTCTGTTTGACTTGAAGGGACTAAATGACACTCTTTCAAGAAATTTGAATGAATGTCATTGAGAATTTTTGGATGTATCATGGGAAAAGTCATGAGCAAATACATAGTTTCAGGGAGAGAAATGGAAATTTTCTCTCAAAGAAAAAGATTCCTATATCCACGCTGAAATTAAACCAAGTCCCCTTTTTTTTCTTTTTTCTTTTCTTTTTGTATTTTTCCCCCTTCTGGGTTGCAAAACAAAACTCTATTTCCCTGCACCTCGGTGATGAATTTGGTGACGGAATAGAAGAGGGAAAAAAACTCTGGGCAAGTAATCAACCGATGATCTAAATGCATGGCAAGGCCTGAACCTTTTGTTGCTACTGCAACTCAACAAACGATATTGGCGATGAGATAAGAATCTCTTTCGCTTATGGCACGTTTTCAAGATATGTCACCTTGAAACTATCACTTGTTTTGATCCTTGTATAGCTCCGTATCTGATAAGCAGTTCCGACAATTTCAAGATATTGAAATTTTGATACTTTTCTTTGAATCAAAACCACAATATCTCTCCGTGTCGCTATACACAGCTTATCTCGGAGTTGGCTTAGGGTCGTCGAAAAACAGGGAAAGGACTAGGATAACATTACAGAAATACAATGAATTTATATATATATATTACGTAGATGTGCACTTGAACTGATGTTTGTGAGTTAAAACCTGGTCAGATATGAACTTTTATATGGTTTAACACAATCAACTGTATACCGTACGCGTCTCTGAGCTAACTTACAAAATATTTTATCACAGATTCTCTCTCCGTATCGTTCAATACTACTGCCTCTCGAAGAGCATATAAGCTAAGACTGTTAACATGTATTCCATGACGTAGCGAATGACTTGCTCATGCTCAATCAGATTTGTTTCATAGAAAAATTTGAAAATTCTTTCTTTTTTTTTTTTTTTTTTTTGGCCGTAATCAGTTGGATACATCTCGCTGAGAAAAAATGGTTGATGTTTGGTTAAGGAGGGGAGAATAGAAGATTTCTGGCTTTCGCCTCTCATCTGAGTATTTTTTTTTAAAAAAAGCTAACATAGAACTATCACCTAAATTATTACCATAGAATTTCAGTATGCAAAAAAACGCCGTTTTGTGTCAACATTACTTTCAAGCAATGGCCGAAAATGACTACGGATGCACAGATGAGAACAGAATAATTTCAGACGCCATAAGCAATACTCGATGAAATGTATTGAATGTGATTAAGCTAATCAATTCAATTTTTCAATAGTCGCATCATAATTTGTAAAAATGGCTATCCATCGATAAGTATTACACCAATCTTTAGGAATAACAATGTTTCAGAAGCATGTGGTAAAGGTATTCATTATTTAGTGACGAAATGTTCAAAGAGACACGAAAGATCCCAACAGATATTTTTTTGACTCGGTAAAACTGGAAAGTGAAAGCTGAATTTTGATTCTAAAATAATGAAGACTATTAAAAAAGAAATTGTTTTCAGGTTTTACTGCATTTATTTTTGTGATTCAGGACCAATTTTTGAGGAAAAAAAGTCTGCAGTACTAAATAAAATTTAGCTGATCTTTCGTGACCTATCTTTATATTTATAATTTCATATCTTGATGTTTTCGGTGAAATATCAAAATTCGTGCGAAGATTTAGCTGAATATTCCTCAGGCAAATTCTCATGGTTCACCGGTTCGCGAATGTAAACAACTATTTTGCACTATTTGCTTGGTGTGATGTCCGTTTTTAGTATCGTCTGATATCGAGTTGTTTGTGTAATTTGTGTTAACACTGTTTTTTTTTTTAGAAAAAAAATATCTCTTCGCAAGCAATAAAAAAAACTCGAGAGTCTGATGTATGGACAAACTTTCATTCAATTTTGGCACGAGTTTTCTCCTCATTAGTAACGACAGGATTAATGATATAAAATTGATAGGTTACAATCTTCAAACCGTTTTTACACATGGTATGAAAAGAAACGAAACGAAAAATCTGTGATCGTCGTATCATTGTTGGACTCCGCTCGAATTTCTCTTTCAGAATATTGAACGCGTTCTAAAATTACGTTTTTGCTGCAACAACTGCGAAGTGTCGTTAAATGAATTCTGTGTCAAATATTTTGACTGTCTTTTTTTTCCCCAACGAAACAGGGTTGTCTTGTTTTTCATGTGGATTATGATATTCGTTTGATTGTGTCATATTTGCATTATAATTTTTAGAAATTGCTCTTCTGCAGTTTAGATGTTCATGGATTTGCAACAAACCTGATTTTCATGTTGGAAAGGATAGGATTTGAGTAATAGCTGGGCTGTGCATTGCACACTTGGATGAGAATATTGTCAGAGAATGCCGGAGACCTTTGTATTAAGTTAATTGAAGGAGGATTGCCTTTAATATATGAACACCTAAAGTTCTAAACGTGGTTTGTAATCCTGAAATGAAGTATTTTTCCTAAATGTGTTCATATTCTGACTAGTATTCTCCATAAATATAGGATTTTTCCCGTTTCCAGTCGATCTTTTCATTGGCCGTTCCAATAAAAAGGGCGAGCATTTGGGAATAGAAAAAAAAATTATCTTTGGATGAGAATGGAACCCGCCAGATATAGGATTCGAAATCTTATCCCATCTGAGGCTGATTCTTTGTTCCGAATTCCTACAGTTTAATATAACAGACGAATAATATATCTACGTAAAACCTTTCTAACACAATGTTACCAGAGAAACAAAAATAAAAATAGTGAAAAAAAAAAAGTGTGCATTTTTGCTGAGACCTCTTTGGAATTCTCACCTGCGTTAATTATCATATGCTGAATAGGATAATACTAATCGATTGCATTTTTTCCATACATTGGGTATTTGCGTAGAAACTGGGGAAAATTCAGTTTGGATTCCAACAAAGGAATTTCATCGGTGTTATTATCACGTAAACTACCGCGAAAAGGTGAAACTGAGCGGGAATGGGAAAATAGCCAATTATTGAAGCCGTGTCAACCCTACAGAAATGTTTTTAGATGCGTCCAAGGCATCTCTACAAGATACTTTTAGGTCGGTTGGTTGGTCGTCGTCGTCGTCGTCGTCGTCGTCGTCGTCGTCATCATCATCATCATCATCATCATCATCATCATCATCAGTCTTTCAACGTCTGTCGTTGGACATAAACCTTCCCCAGGATTCGCCACAATTCTCTATCATGGGCGTCGTAGAGCCAGTATTTCCTGAATTTGTCAAGTTCATCTCTTCATCTAGTATTCTCTCGGCCTCGATGATCCATGCTAACATCGGTTATCTTCCATTCTTGCAACATAGCCTGCCCATAGTCATTCTAGTTTTTTTAATAGTCTCTATGATGTCATGGACCCCCGTTTTCTTTGTTATGTACTGTGCTGTCTTGTGATCTCTCTGTGTAAGGTTGAGCATGATTCTCTCATATTCACAGTGAGTTCTCAATGTGTTAAATACTGATTTTCTCAAGTAAGATTGAAATGAAAATTTGTCCAGACCTTTGGCTGAACATCTTCATCTTCCTCCCTCTCTTCATCCATTTTCTTTTCTTGCTTCTACTGTTACCAAACTAGTAATGTTAAACATCAATTTTCTCGGTTGCATCATTTTCGATTGATATGAAACTTGGTCTGGATTTTTAGTTGAGCCACACTCACATTCTTCCCCCCCCCCCTGCTGGTACTATGACCATGAATAGTGTAGACACATCTTTAAAGTCATGGTTTTTGTTTTCTTAAGCTATACCCTTTGTGCAAAGGAAACCACCGATGTATGAGGTCTATATCTAAGGAGTAATCATCTATTTTTGATATCTCGAGAACAGGTTCTGCGGCCTTAATGGAACTTGGAAACCATTTAGAAGGCACTTTACTGCGCCCCTGCAAAGAGTAACTATAAAGTGTCGTTATGTGTGTTTGGGCACTGCATCACAGTTGCCTACACAATGACCGAGTAAGTCATTTTCCATGTCTTGGGCACTTCTTTTTTGCAAAGCTTTCTATCAGTCAAACTGTTAGTCCCTACAAACTAAATTTGGCCCTAATGATTCCTGTGTTTTTCCAAAAAGGAATCCAGATGTTCAGCTACAATGCAATGAAGCAGCTGAAGGCAACCAAAAAGAGGACTTTGCACATTGTTTTGAGAAATTGATGGTTAGTATTTTGAAGTAGATTAAGCTATTTTTGTCATATAGCAAATGCATTGATGCTTATTTGCCATAAAAAGACAAGGAAAAATTAGATTAAATTGAAAAGATGCTAAGAATTGATATCAACATGATTAGATAACCACCCTAAAGTTCCAGATTGAATAGCTATCTAGAATACGAATTTATAAATTAGAAGGATAGATATATGGAAATTGTTATTTAACTCGGATGGTTTTAAAAATTGATTTGATACCACCCCATGCATTGCACCCCTGAAAAGGAAAACTGGAAACTTTTAACGCATAAAAGAGACAAAATCGTCTCTTGCTTTTAAATCACTAAAATTATAAAAACAATGTTCTTTCTTGATTTTAACTCGTGAAAAAAGAATAGAATCCGTCAAATTTGACCCATGCAGATAAAAAAACAAACTATATTTTAACCCCAAATAGCGAGAAAAGATTGTTTACGGTGACAATCCTTGAAATGGGAATGATAAATGCTCCCCTCCATTTAGACTAATTTCGACCCCTAAAAGTGGAAAAAAACTTCGATTTTCACACCTCAAAGGAAATTCCCGTATATTTTGAACCCTGAAATGAGAAATGAAATGTTCTTATTGATTTCACCCAAACAAGTGAAAATAGAAATTTTCTTATTTTAATCTGCATAATCTCTGATCCTTAAATTCTGTATTTTGAAAAAACGATTGAGCAATGCAGTAAGCGGATTCAGTAGCATTGTTGCATTGTAAATTGTACAGAAAATATATTAATCGCACCGAGTCAAAACATGCACCATCAAAAAAGTGCTATTCAAGCCATTCCTGTGCAACCAATAAACAGTGCAATAGGAAATATTTTCAGATTGTATAGTTTCATCTTAGATAACGGAAGTTCCCATGCATCACAGTTCGTTCCCGAGGATCAATTTTTAAAAAGAATGAAAAACAATTTATTACATCGTAAGAAAGTGAGATGAAGTATATGTTAATCGACCTATGCCTTGAATTGAACTTCCATGAAAGCATATTTTGTGGGGTGATTTTCAAAAATCATCTGCTAAATACCCGTCTTGGAATGACATCCATCGGTACACACAAATTTTCAAGGGGTTATGTCGAGTAGTTTTTACGGTATGCTGTCATTTAGAAACACACATTTGAGGAATCAAAATTAAATCAGAATTTTCAAAAATTTCAGAAAGCTTCCGTATTAAACTAATATTGCTTTAGAGATTCAAACATCATGAATACTCAAATTGGTTTAGATTCTGAGTTGAAGTATTTTCCGAATTACAATTATATTTGAGTAGATTTCTTCTTTGATTTTTCTCAGTTTATATTGCATTGTGGGCGATCCATTCTCTGCCCCATTAACAGGGGCAATTGGGAATAAGAAAGTAACTTCGAACGAGAATGGAACCCACAAGATATAGGATTCGAAATCACGTCTCGTCCGTGGCTAATTCTGTATTCCGAATTCCTACAGTTTAATATAACAAAGAATAGGTTGACTTGAAACTGTTCTGATAGAAAGCTACCAAATAGACGAAGAAAGAAAGTCAAAAAGGATATGAGTCATGCTGAGACCTGTTTGGAATTCTCACCTGCTTTAATTACCATACGCTGAATAGGATCATGCAAATCGATTGTGTTTTTTTCTGCACATGGAGCATTTGCTTAGAAACTGGGGAAAATTCAGTTGGGATTTTAACAAAGGAATTTAATCAGCATTTCCATTATATAAACTATCGGGGAAGGGCAGGACAAAGTAAAAAGAAAGAAATTATCAAACTTACCTCCGCTAGAGTTACTCATTCCCTTTCTTTTTTTTTTCATTTTTCATTTATGTACAATTACTGTCCGGAAAGTATCCAGTACTTCTGAAATATCAACTGGTGGAGTGGCCGTGATGTAACTTGACAAGACATCAAAACGTATGCAATTACTCTCCTTTGGGATATCTCAGTCGTCAGTGAGATACCATTGGGTGAGCTTGTGTACTGCGTCACCGTTGCATTCACAATCGCTGTGCTTACTTATTTCACAGGCATCAAAACATTAGACCCCATCAGTAAATTAGCGCTTGCACAGTGTAGATTTGCTGTTCTTTAACTTCTAGATTTCTAAACCACTGATGAGACTGAGTCAAATTCAACAGGGCAGCTGATAGTTATCCTGAAATAGCACTCTGTAATAGTAAGTGAAAGGGGCATTAAGATAGATGTGTGTAGTCCCAAGAATAATATTCAGAACGAGACTTGGGCACTATTCCTCTAGGTAAGCTTTTCTTTTAGTAAATATCTATAGGCTGGATACTTCCCAAACGCACTTTGTACAAATAAAACATAGGGTGTCAATAATCATAAAATCTACAATGCAATTTAGCACAATTCATTTGAAGATTATGTATTGAAGGTACAAATACTATATATTTCAGAAAGAAAAATCGCTTGTGTTGTGTAGAGAGAAAGATGGGAAGGAGAGTAATTTTGTGGGACTGGGGAGGGGCGAGTCAGTTTATTCATTATTTCCCAACTTTTCAAATTCACCTCTCTCTCCTGGGTGTATATGATAATCGATACATCATTTGAAAAAAAGATGAAAATATTAGTTTTAAAAAATAAGGCAAGGTTAACAATACGAGGCTCGGCTCGGGAAATGAGACAACGTCTGAAGAATGACACTTATTTGGGAATTTACCATGAAAACAAAGCTGCTGTGTATACTCTGATCTATAAAATACGCGAGTGGAATAAAGATAGGGATATCAAAAAAAGCTGACTCATCCTGTGCACACCCCAAGATTTTTTAGAGCTCGAGATTGTAGGCTTGATGCCGGTACTTTCTGAACTTGTATAGTACGTTACACTGTATTATTTTACCGGCTATTTACCGTATTATTTTCGCATTTGATTTAGGTATCCACTGTGCGTATCGACGTCAAGCGGTTGTTTGATACTATTGCAACATGACAAGCCCATTGCCATTAGAATTTTCTAATAGTTCCTGATCTATACTGTGCTGTCTTGTGATCCATCTTTTGTACATTACATAGATCTCAAAGCTTTGAAAGTTCGAGCTTTAGGCAAATCCAAGATGTATCAGTGGTATTTGCATTTCAAACATAGAGAAATGTCACCTGAAAACCAACCATGATCTGACCGGCCTTCAACAAGCTGACATGATAAAAGGTTTGGAAATTTTCACCAGGCAATCAATGAACCAATCATTGAACTGATAATGAGATATCCGATGTAACTTGATTACCTTGAAGTTCATGCCAGCGAATATTAACAATATGAATATCTGAAATTGAAACTTGTCTCCAAGAAATTCGTACCTCGTTTGCTCAAAGACGATTTTTAAAAAATTATCCTTTTCATGTAAGCCAACATTAGATGGAACAAGTTCAAAATAACCCAATTTTCTTCTCCCCAGAAGTTGTGACCAGGGATTACCCTGTAATTCCAGTAATTTCCGGGTACTTTCTAGTATGTAAAAGATTATGTACATACATACATACATACATACATCTCTCTCTCTCTCTCTCTCTCTCTCTCTCTCTCTCTCTCTCTCTCTCTCTCTCATATCCGAAGTTTATCTTCCAATTACTCATTCCCGATTGAAACTCCCAAAACAATAATCACTAACCGCCCTCTTCATCTGACATTATTCATATCCAAAGAACTGTTTTTGCTACATTTCTGCCAAGTCTCAATTCAGATTGTCGACTAGTCGTAAGAATTAACTTTTCGGTCGCTGTGTTAATTTGACTCATTACAACTGTAGTTATGCAACTCTTGACGTATACTGTAGTAAATGATATCTAGTTCGACAAAAGGTTAAACGAGGAGATATGGGCGTTCGAAAATGGTGTTATGTCAATCTTCCAATTTAGGAGTGCCTACCAGAAAATTCAACACATCTAATCCTTGTTCAAAACCTGACCCCCTGACACTGATGGCAAATATGCAGATGTCTAGCCATTTAAATCGTGAAGTGTCTGCTGTGCAAATCTATTTCAGTAATTAGTACAGAAACTGACCCGCACAAGAAGACAAATATCCAACCCTTTGCCTAGTTAAGTGCAATGTAGGCAGGGGTCAATTGATATCTCTTCACAACCACTCGAAGTATTTACCTGAATATTGTCCTTCTCAGGTGGCAGATATCGTCATAGATACATACAGGAAGGAGGTTGGTAGACACATCGATAGATAGATAGATAGATAGATAGATAGATAGATAGATAGATAGATAGATAGACGGACGTATCACAAGTGAGATGCATTGATAAGATATCGTTATGAATAACCTTTATAGAAATGAATCTGTTGATACAAAAAATTGTTACTAAGCATTACTGCTTTGCTAAATACTTTGAATAAAGAGAAGGAAAAAAAATCGTGAACTGATTATTGAATGAATAGGGAAAATGCGTGACCATTGTAATAAAAAAAATCAGTATTGGTAAAATGCTTGGGCCAATGTCATTTTAATTGGGTTATTATTTTCGTGGCGACGTATCACATTTATTCACGGAAAGGTCTGTCGACGACGAAGGACGAAATACAATTAGAAGAACAAAAACATGAGAAAAAGAAAGATGATTCAGATATAGGGTAGTGGTTGGATTAATGTATTTTGTCAAGGAAAACAATATGTTGTGATGTTACAGTGTTCGGAGGTGGCAAAATGTGAATTTCGTTTAATTTTTTTTTCTTTAAAAGAAGATGAAAGTGTGTGAGTATATTCAGGTGAGGTGCGTACATGTCTGTGCTTGGGGAATATGGGTTACGTTCGAATTGTATGCACGTGTATGGTAAACCAACTGAGCTAAAACCATGAGCAAGTAAGGGAAAAGCGCTAAACAAACAGACATCTCTCTCTCTCTCTCTCTCTCTCTCTCTCTCTCTCTCTCTCTCTCTCTCTCTAGCATTTTCGATTCTTATCAAGATATTTTTGACTACACACAAACAAGCATACGGAAGCAAATAAAGAATATGTCTTTAAGAAAAGAAGCAAAGAAATTTCTTTCTTTTGATCAGTCCATACGTGTATGAGCCTGGCTTTGCGACCGACGTAAAATAAGGGAAGTTATAACGAAAGAAAGAATGAATCTGAGTAAAAAAATTTTTTTAAAGATCTATAAAAAAACAGAGTAGAATAAAAAGAGCAAAGAAAGTGAAGAAGAGAATGAATATGAAAAAAATATAAAGAATGAAAAAAACTAAAAAAAGAAAAGAAAAAAATGATCAACGGAGAAAGGATGCAGGACTTGATGAAGATGAAGAAGGAACTTTTACACGAAAGAAAAAAACTACGGAAAAAAAGGGAAAAGAAAAGAAAGGAGTTATAATGCCAGGGAGAAAAAACAAAGAAAGAAGGACGGAAAGTCGAAAAGAGAAAACTGAAACCCTAAGCTAAGAAATACGAATGAAAAGAAATATTCCAAACATTAAAGAACCAGCGAAAGGAATCGAAGAAGAAAATATTAAAGGGAAAAGTGGTGACATACCGAGAGAATTTGCTACACGGGAGAAAATAAAATAATCGTCGACAACAATTGCACCAAAATCAGGTCTGGTTAATCAATCAATAGAAATCGTTATGTGACAAACGCTTTTTGGCAGCAAACCGTGTTGGGGATGATCAATTAAAAAATGTTGAATTCGGTGATCAGTTGATAAGGTATAGCATCACGGTGTAAATTGACCCCAACAAAATCATATCTCCAGAAGATTTTCTTTTAAAAAAGAAAAGTTTGTGTTTTTTCCAAGACATTATAAGAAGTAAAAATATCTAAATCGAAAGCCCTCTAGTTTTCTCGGTGCAGGACACACACGGAGCCAAGAGAACTAGATCCACGCAAAAAATTGACGAAATCTATGCTGGTGTTGTTGTTGTTGACTATGATGATGTTTTGAGTCGACCGTTTCTGTCCAGCAGTGAAAGATTTACGAAAGTAAAAAAAAATGCGTAAAAATTCGAAGAAAGGAGAAACAAGAATGTCAGATAGAGAGACAGCAAAGAAAAAGCTCAAAGTAGAATCTCAAAATTAGTGGAAGAAAGATGCCAAATTTGTTTGAAAGAAGGAAATGGTTGCCAAAGGGCTAACAATTTGACGAATATTGGGAAATATTGCTCCTGTTGGTTTTCGCTACATTAACTTCACTACAGTTTCTCCATTTCTATCTTTTTTTTATAACCTTTTGGCATTTCAAAACATATTTTATTCACTCGTCTTCCATATATATATATATATATATATATATATATATATATATATATATATATATATATATATATATATATATATTCTAACTTCTTTTATGGAATGAACATTTCCAAATGTCAAAGCATCAGAAATATAAAAGCAAATGTTTGAATGAAAAGAACATTTATTGATGCCGATGGCATAAAACCCCCAATTCAAAATCTTTTTCTACTTTTTTCTCTTAGCATTTCACCAGAGATTCCTGTTTTCTTAATTCTTTAAACTACCTCCATTCAAACGACAATCGCAAAGTGTCAGCAGTAATTCTCATAGATTCAGAGGAAATAGAACAAATATGGATTGGCTCCTAAAAGAAACGTCAACACGAAAAAGGCAGAACGTCAATAAATCTAAAACTCCTTAACCCTTTTATGTATATACTCGTTAATCCCAATGAAAAAAAAATCGAACATTCAGATATTCCCCGCTATCCAAAACTAGAATTTCCTATAAAAAGCCCTTCCTAAGCCGAAACTGCGTAAAACGAAGAGGCAATTACCATTAATTTATATTGGTTTTTTTTTTTAGCGTCAACAGACCCACAAAATGGTTATGGTGGTAAATCAGGTTGAATCATCGAAGGTTGAGATGGTAGGAGGAACAAGAGATTTAGGTGTAAAGAGAGGTGAAGAGGGCGTGATGTTTCTATAATGGCCTGTTGCATAGCAAAACGTTCATTTCTGCCATTTTAAGAAGAACCCCAAACAGCAGCATAAGGCAAAGAAAAAAAATACATCATCTCGGTGGAAGGATCCATTGTTTTAAGTGGTTGGTAAGAGAAATTTATTTTTGTAATATTTTTCTCGATTCTTCTGGATTGTTTCGCGCAATTTACTTCGGTAAAGAAACCTTTTTCGAACTGGGAGTGCAGAATTCCGAAAGATTGGATGATATTTCAAACACACACGTTAACATATGCTGGTTTACTCACGCATGCACACACATACACACACTCTCACACTATCTCTCTCTATATATATCCATCTATCCGTCTATCTATCTATCTATCTATCTATATGTATATATCTATCTATCTATCTATATATCTATATATATATATATATATATATATATATATATATATATATATATATATATATATATATATATATCACTAACATGCATACATAAATAAATTATGTACCCAATTCCTTGGTTATTTTAAATGCACCGATATATTGATAAAATATCTGATTGATTGGATGATTGATCACCTGAGGGAACAAATGTTACTACCCTCACCAACCTTGACAGTGGCATCTATCTATACAAATATTTGATCCCTCAGTATATCTCTTGGTTTGTTTGTTTTTTTACTTGTGCCACTTTCTGAATAAAACCTCTAGGTCTGTTGACCTAATATTTGGTAGCAATATTGATTATACATCAACTTGTGACAAAAGCTACCTGATGTTAAACTTTGAGGTCATTCTGGGTCACCAAAGGTGATTTATTGCAATTTTTCAAAGATAATGGTCTCAATTTTGTACCAAAGTTGCTGATAATTTTGGTTGACTTTTTCTAATTATACGTATATCTGTATGTGAGTGTGAATGAGTGACTGGCTTAGCTTTGCAAACAAAAAATGTTGGAGAGTGCTGTGGTAGCAGTAAAACCATAGAGGGCAGGGCCCATGTGTATATTTTCCCACCAGCCTAAGCAATGGATTTCATGGTGAAGTAGGATTGAAAAAGGGCCACCCAAAATAACTGACATTGATACTTCAGTGCAAAGAGATATATTGAATGGGAATGAAAACTTTTACCCATACGTCACATAACAACTATTCTAAATATCAGCAGTCACATAATTGTTTTGTTATGTATATGAATGTGCACTCATGATGAAAAGCCCAACATATAATTCTGTTGAATTGGTGAAAATTGCGTTCAAATTTTTGATTATCTTCCACCTACGATATTTTCTTCATTTTTCGAGCTACAATGCTAATATATATACATACATATATATATATATATATATATATATATATATATATATATATATATATATATATATATATATATATATACACATACATATATATATATTTGATCTTGAATAATGCTTTGATGTAGATTACGATAAATCTCTGTTACTCACAAAGTTATAATGTACAAAGTGAATCTTGAATATTTACAAAGTTATTATGTCTTAAGTGATTTTGGTACAAACAAAATTCTAATACTTTAATTTTTCTACTTATTCATGCTATATATAGTTGTTAGAACAGTGTTATTTATGCTAAAATCGAAATCTGAGTTTTGTGGCTCCAAAATAAGACTGAAATGAACATTTCAACTTTATGAATAAGGGGTGGACGTTAGTCAAAATTTGAGAAACAATTTCCGATAGCATTCAAAGAAGAGGAAAAAAATCAGAGATCCTCTGAAATCCTCCAATCACAACTTGTCTTTTGCTCACTGAATCAGGTGGTCGGCTGCAACTATCAACTGAGTGTCTGTTTGTCCAGTGATACCGTGGACTTAGGATACTTTTTCTGAACGACTATAAAACCTATTCTGAGTGTAATAACAGCCAATTAAGATTGCAAATGATGAGTGAAAGAATGAAATAGAGTAATTCAGCAAAGAAGTATTATCGTAAAAAGATGGTGCGTTTGGGCATTCATTATACACACACCAACTCGCATCTTTTTTTCACCTTGATCCGATTGTATTTGTTTTTATCTTAGTCTGTTGATGTAACAGCACTCTGTAGCATATTTTTCTCCATGCAATACCGTTAAAATACTTCAAACATGGGAATAAGGCTATTTCAGTCCAATCGCTCCATTGATTTCCAAGTTATTCTCAACTGAAAATCTTCAAGTCAACAATAAAGGAAAATAAAAGCTTTCAATACGAGTCGTATGATTTTTATTAGAAAAACAGTTTTTTTCCAATGAGGCATTGGTTTCATATTGAGATGCATTGTTTGTTTTTTTACTCGAGAAGAGGACATTCCTCATCATGTTTCGTTAAAGGCATTAACAATTCAAATTGTAAATCGTCGACAAAAGATCTCAACATAAGTTTTGACAATTTTCAAAGAATAGGTTTTTAGTTCGGAGTTTATTTTCCAATGTAATTATCAAGCAAATGTGTGCCTCTAGTTTGTTTCCTGTAGGGTTTATGCTTGTTTTTGTGAATATTGGGATATTTTAGCAATTCAGCACAAGGCAAGGGAAATAACTCAATCATTGATTAGCTCTTTTCCCAATTTAATTCATTATCTCAAAGACGGCATGCTGCAAAAAGATGTCAGTCAGGAGACTGTTTCTCTTGAGTGACTTGCCAGATCTGTTTCCGTTACATTTGACTGATTATTGAAAGTGACTTAACATCGAGCTGAGGCAGTCTCCAAGCGAGTAATGAATAATAAATCATCAGTATATTGAGGTTCTGTACTTTTAACAAATCAAACGTCACTTTTTAAGGTAGTTTCCTGAAATGAGGTTGGACTTGTTACTCATTTTTATTACTTTTTTACATTAATGTGCGATTAGATTTCTAACATAAACTACAGTCAGTATATAAGTGAGTTAGAGAGGGCAGAAAACTTTTAAAAAAAAAAAGGAGATATTTCATCCTAATTGACTCGATTGAATTCTGTACTACAGAGAGTCATAATTTATATTTTTACTGGTATGATTTCTCTATACAATACTGTTCAAATCCATTAACCAACAATACGGAGAAATGTGAGTTTTCGGTATATTGCTTACAATTTTTAATTAAAACCTCGCTCCGACAAGGCATGTTAACATTGGTTCCGTTTCAAGCCGGTAAGTTCAAAATAAGGAAAAATTCCTCGCCCCCTCTCGACAACGACATTGGCAATTCCAATTTCCGTTACCGTTCAACTAAAATAGAAAATGACTCGACTTCAAGTGAAGGGCGACCTTTGAGTGTGTAATAAATAATAAATCGTTGGCATTCGGCACTCTGTTCTCTGAGCTAATTCACCATTACTTTTTAGGACTGGAGTAATTTTTTAGAGTTTTTCTGAAAGGTGTTTAATTTGTTATACAATACGGTCCTTCCTTACGTCAATTTGCCGTTTGATTAGTAACACTAACTAGAGTTGATATATACACGAGAGCTATCATGAATAAATAATTTCTTGGCCAAATATCAGGAATGTGGCCTGTGCTCCTGGCGGAAATAGTTACGTATTTCCAACCGCTAAAATGAGATCTCTGTTCCAGCCAAGGTGGAATCCTGGCTTTTAAATGCTGGTTTTTCTAGGTGCTCATGTCTTCTCGGGTTAAGTGTACCACATTCTTCACATATTTATTTTGCTTAAGTAAATATTATGTATCAAAGATGCACTTGATCAATTTCTTGATAGATAGATAGATAGATAGAGAGAGAAATAGATAGATAGATAGATAAATAAAAAGAGAGATATGAACAGATCCAAAGATAGAGAGAGATATATACATAGATGAGTATGAACACTTAGATAGATGGATAAAATTTCCAAACCTTGCATGAATGAATCATTATATCCAGCTCGTGTACCAGTATTGATTATATCTAAAAGTATCTTAAAAAAAAGATATTTTATCGAAAATGATCGAAAAATACCAGTCCAAAATATAAGCATTGTTGTCCCATCAAAGCCAAAGAGACACAAAATAGCACTTTTTTTAATAAAATATGAATAATGTCTGTATATGATATGTAGGGATGTACCCATGTAAAATTTCAATGTTAATTTTGTACGTAGGTTTGGTTTGAAGATGACAAACAAAAAGTGAAGAGTTTACTCCCTTATATTTGATTGGGATTGTAAAAAATATGATTACGAGCGATCGGGTACACACACACACACATACACACACACACACGCACACACATACACACACGTGGACGTGCAGAAAAAAGGAATCCGTAGCCTAGTTGGCAGGTGGGTCGGACGGGCCATTTGTACAGCTACTGTGGATACAATATGGATAGATAGATACTTACGTACATTAAAGGCATAATTAAACAAAACTTGTTACAGAATAAACATTTGATTAATTTTTGTACATTTTTCAATTAAAGAAAACGAAACCAGAAATGCTTAAAACAATTTTTAATTCTTTTTTTTTTTTTTTTTTTTTTAATCAACAACCAAACTCAAAGTTTATGGATTGCGATTATTTTATTGAAAAATCAATTTCGCTTCCTGTAGCACATCTGCGTCTCTTGTTAGAAACACTCAAGCAAGACTGGCAACATCAGTTAAGTCATCATCAATATAGTTTGTTTCCCATCAGTTCTCAAGTGAATCTGTTTGGCTTGGTACCTATGTATGGGTCACAACTTCAATTTATTTAATCGGGGTAGGGGCAGAAAATCCAAACATTTTCTCCTCATTATATCTAGAAAAGGACCGGGGGGGGTACCCACCACTCACCAAATACGGTCTTAGTAAAGGTTCAATTTTTGATGTAAGTTTTTGCTTAATTGGTTTCTCACCTTATGGCAGGCAGTGTTCACACTTGTTTTTTTTTTTTTTGTTTTTTTAAATCGGACGTTCTAGTGATACAGCGGAAGGTGGGGAGAATAACTTATCCATCGATCAAATCTTTCTCCTACATGGCATGCTGCCCAAAGACGTTTGTCACCGGATGATTTCTCTTGATGACTAAATTGACGTCTTTAAAATCTATTTAAACGAATCGTGCATTGCTTTTACCTTCGTCTTTGCATTAAAAAGTGTCGTTCCGATCAATTTTTTTCAAATTTCCGATCGCACAAAATTGAATGTGAATTATCGGAAACAGTATTGAAATTCGATTATTGACAATTCTGCTATCGATTGTTCATTCGTGATGACATCTCTCATAATCATCGAAATATTGCATCATAACTTCGGAGACCGAAAGGAAACAATATCAGCATTGGCAACTTCTTTTTTTTAGAAAAGAGTCATTGTCATTTCAAGAGTTTTTTTTTTTTTTTTTCAAACAGAAGATTCCATTTTTTTTATTGCTTTTGCCATTAACATAACGTTAAGTCAATTCTTTCTACAATAGTTTGTGATTTTGAGCAGAACCACGATCAATGACATAGTTAATTTTCTTTTTTTTCTTTTTTTTTTTTATTATTATTATTATTATCATCATCATTATCATTATTATTATTATCATTATTATTATTATTATTATTATTATTATTATTATTATTATTATTATTATTATTATTATTATTGAATGAAGTATCGTAACAAATTATTTTCATCAAACTTGGCAAGTTTTTTAGCGTCTTCTAAACTGTTGCTTTCATGTAATTGTCAATCCAAGCTGTGTCCGACCCCACTGTTATTTGCTGTCAAAGGAACTAACAGACCAAATTGAAAGTTTTATAAAAGCAACTGAAGGTTAAAATAACGGTAAAAAAATCTTCTTCATCATCATCATCATCATCATCATCATCATCATCATCCTTTTTCCTGACTCAGTGGACATTTATTTTTCCTGGGATACGCCAGATCTCTCTATTCGAGGTGTCGTGGAGCCAATACTTTCTGAACTTGTCTGAGTTGTCTCGCCATCTTATATTCCGTTGACCACAGTATCGCATCCAATATCTGGGGATCCACACGATTGTCATTTGTTTTTTCTAATGGATTCCTTGATGCCGATGACTTGTTTTTCTCTAATATACTGTGCTCTCTTGTGATCTCTTCATAAGTCCCCTTCTTAGGTCAAACCTAATAAGAATATTTCAACCTCTGCCCAAAGCGAATCGCCGTAGCCTAGTTGCTTTATTATTTCGACAATAACCCCCCCACCTGTTAGTTCATATATTTCTGTCGCCAAAAACTTTACTAACTAATTTACCCCATCCTGACTCATCAGACAGGGATACAAAGTTACATAGAACGGTGCATGACCACGTAAATAGAATGAACTAATTTCTTTAATTGCTTATTCTACTTGCGTTGTTTTAGTCAAATGATACATTCACCTTGTAATAAGAGGTGATCGTTTCAAATAGGGTTTCTGTATAATATAATGCAATTTAAAATTATGAATATATAATAATAATATATATATATATATATATATATATATATATATATATACATACACACACACACATATATATATATATATATATATATATATATATATATATATATATATATATATATATATATATATATATATATAAAGTGTTTAGAGGTAAGGTTTATCAATCCTTAGATGTTTCGGGATTCTTCCCATCTTCAGTGGTGTGTGCTGTGTGAGTATGTGTTTAAAGTTCCCATGTGGAACCATATATAAATATATATATATATATATATATATATATATATATATATATATATATATATATATATATAATTCCGATAAAGCCTTTCAACAAACACCCAAACGTCATAAACACTACATCACGGCTGTGGTGAAATAAATTTGTTCAGTTTACAAAGTATTTTTATTATGAATCGATCAATACCCCCCTCCCTTCAAAAAAAAGAACAATCGAAAACTTCAAATTTCAGAAGAGAAGAAAAAGATCTTTTCTGAAGACTGTTACTGAACTTCACAAGGAAAGTTTCAAGGCTCTATGCCGAAAATGACCCCAAGATCTCTGAAATAATTCAATTGTAAAGTTGTTTGAAACTTTATTCTAATTCTTTTTTAAGCTTTCGTCGTCAGTACATTTTCTGTGGATTTATTCTTCATTTTTTGGCATTTGCAGACTCAATTACGTTATTTGACGCTTCAGATCACATCTCAAAGTTAGGATCGACAGGTTTTACTGGGTTACGTAGGACCAGTGTGAAAGGAAAACCATTGAACTGACCTTCTGGATGAAGTGAGTTCATGAATTTACTAAAGTCATTTTGGCAAAGTGAATTCAGCTCGTCAATTCTGTTTTCTGTGAGATCAACTAATCTACCTCCGAATTACCTTTATAATCTGTTATGAATCTAGCTCTGTGTGTATTATAATAATCCCGACTGTTTCCATTCCAACGAGGCATGAAGGGACCGGACTTTATGGTGTGTGGAGCGGCCTGTCATATTTGTCATGTATGATCTTCTGTCCGTTGAACGAAACGACAGCTTCGAAATATCCTGTTTACTTCCGTACAGTGTTGATTTAGATATTTTATATCTAAATTCAGATCATTCAAATTGTTTCGTTCATTTGTATTAGATTTCCCAATACTCCACTGCTTTGTGCGCTGCTTAATATATCTGGGGAATATCAACTCTGTAAAATGGCCAGTTGTTGGGTAACTGCAATCATTATACATACACACACACATAGATTTTTCCTATTGTAGTTAATGTTTGTTGCAATTTTGCAATTAATCCCCTGTTGTTAATTTCATACGCTTGTATATTAGCTTGATTTCTTAATTTCCATAACTAGGATACTACCCATCCCAAAGATCCATGTTCTGAAGAGACCACACAGTATGGTACGTGTAGAAGCCTGCCAGAATTGTTATGTGAGACAATTTTCCTTTTGTCGTAACTACAGTTTCAAATAATCTTAGTTACGCTTCTGTAGTGTTTCCAATTTAGATATTCTGTATCTAAATCCAGATATTTCGAAATGGTGGAAGTTGAGGAAGATTATCGATGGAAACTATGAGAAAAACTCGATGATTTACGATTAGATTCCTTCAGAATAGCTGATCATAACATCTCCAACCTGGACAGCACAATGTCTTATGTGCTGACTTATATACCCAGGGAACGTCGACTTACATACGATGGTCAATTGTCAAGTGATCTCAGTTCATGCACACGCATACGCACACACACACGGAGGTGAGGACACACACACACGGATTTTCTCAATAGTAATTCGATTATAGGGTTATACTTACAGGATGTATCTGTAGTTGTCTTGTTTATACAAGTGATATTGAATAGGTTGTTCTCGGAGTTGAGGGAGTAACATATTCATAAGTGACCAGTGTTGATCCCAGGTAAACTATCAAGATTTTGGGTGTTGATCGTTCAAATAAGCAGGTAGACTGTCCTCAATTTGATAGTTGATGCCCCGAAATCTCATTATCAATATTCCGTACTTATTTCTATGTAGTTGGATGAGCGTATCTTGGGACAGGGATTGGACAGGGAAATGAAAAAAAAAACCCTGCTCGAGCCCAGACAAAGACACAGTACTTGGAATGCTGACTTTCAACGGAAACACTCTACGATTCGGAAAACCGAAGCAATGCTCTGTTCCCATTTCACTGTGCTATTCTAGCATGAGCTTAGTAAATATCTCCGTGCGTGTATTTGCAGATATATTTGAGTAATTTCCATCGAAGCAAGGATCAGTGTTCGAACCCAGGAAAAAGCCAGAATTTTGAATGCTCGATTTCAACGTAAGCATTCGGGTCGGCCCAACTTCAACATTCGATTGATAAACGTAGCAAAATCATCCCGCTTCCATTTGCCATGTTAACCAAAGTTTAGCAATTAACTTGTCCGCTCGGATAGCAAAATGTTTTACACGTCTACATCACATGAAGGAGGTCCCAGGTACGATTCCTGGCATGAATGACGGCCGTGGAAGAGTCTCAATTATGACGGATTTCCATGTGTAGTTAGCAGCTAACTGAGTACACTCTAAGCCGGTGGATTAGGGTGAATGTATGCCATTTGTAGGTAATGCTCCTGGATAAGAATACTGCACTTTCATTACCATTCACGATATCGTGCAGGTAAAACCGATCAGGGTTATTCTTTATGGTTGAATATGATTGCTTTGTGGTCGAAATAGTAGCGTAGTACAAAGTAGAGTAATTTTTTGGCTTTCGAGTCCAGATAAGAAGGTAGGATTTCAAATACTGATCTCTGAAAATAGTTAATCTGCCATAATTTTGATAGTTGGTACTGCAAAATCTTAAAGATCTTGATTTGTTTCGTGATAGGTTATTAAGAATGTTTGTGCATTGTGCATTGTTAAAAGATTGTGACATTTATTGACCTGTCAAGGTCAATCTAAACCTTATCCAGAGAGGCGACTATTCACCGATTGCATTTCCAATGTTAAAATGTTAAAATATTGGAAATGTAATCAGAAAAGAGTCGTGTCCCCTGAATAAGTGTCTCAGCAATCTGTCAGACCTAGAAGTAAAGAGGTACTTGACCTTGCAGAGCCCAGTTTGGGTTTTTTTCCAAGTAATTGATTTTGAGTGTTAATTTTTTAAATCATTCTTTTTCGATTATCATTTCAGTTTTCTTCTTTCCTTTCCAGATAACAACGACCCAACATCCATGGACAACACCAAAAAAGGTTGGTGTTTTTTGTTTTTTTTTTCAATTCGAACCCTTTGGCAAATAATATAAAACAAAAAGAAAGCTATATTGTGCAAAGAGTAAACCAAATGGGCAGTCTATTCAAGCATAGTGACATCCAATGAAAAAAATAATAAAAACATAGGGAAATGGATTTTATTATATAAATGAAAATTGAAAAAAAGTTATTGAAAAATTGATTGCCGCATTCGCAACTAAGGTGGAAATATATTCAGTAGTGTACACAATGGAAATGAATATGACTGTTAAAAAAGAAAGTGAATATTTTTTGTATAAAAAAAATTGGCTCATGTTTTGAAAATATTTATATGATTGAGCATGTTTATTTTCAGCATTTGTGATTATACGAAATATAAGTATTCGATAAACCGACTGATATATCTGTGTGTGTACATGTTTGCCTGCGTGTGTGCATGTGTGCCTGTTGTGTTACGTGTTTATGATGAAAGGTCATATATTTTGTAGAAATAAATGAATGAAAAAAAAATATATATATATGTATATATACTGATAGAAAGATCTGTGTGCATATGTGTGAAATGAAAGTTCATGCATTCTGTTTATACATATATATATATATATATATATATATATATATATATATATACACACACACATTGATGAAAGAATATTGTCGAATACATATATGTACGTATTTGTGTATGGTTGCACTTAAAGACGACTGTGTGTGAGCGTATGTTAGTAGAGCATGTCCCTGGAATTACACAGAGATCTGATAACATATGAAGTTCGATTGTACTGACTATATCATCCTCTTTTCTAAATCACATTTAAATTACATATGCATATGTGTGTGTATATGCATGTGGGTTCGTGTATGTGTGTGTGTATTCGTCTGTGTTAGTGCATGCGTGGAATGTGTCCCAGAGGCAACACAGAAATATGGATATTCGATAACGTAATAGTGTTTTTCCGTAAAAATTTTTCACGATTCTTTGAAATATATATATATATATATATATATATATATATATATATATATATATATATATATATATATATATATATATATATGAATGTATCTATAAATACGTACACATATATGTGTGTGTGTGCTCGTGCGTATGTTTGCGTGCATGTGTGTGTGTGTGTGTTTTGGTGTATTTACTTATGGATTATTTTATATATTCTAAAAGGAGTTTACCCAATAGAGCAGAATATCATTGAGTAAATGCAATTGAAAACGAAAAAAACCTATTCGCAAAGAGTGATTAAATTGTTTAACCTTTTCCTGACTGTTGGAAGCCTTTTCACAAAAAATCACAAAAAGATTTCCTGGAAGATTGAAAGTAAAAAGATTTCCAGAGCACAGATACATCTCTTGCCAATTTATCCATTATTATAAAAATCATCCCAACAAGTGACGTTTCTAAAATTGTATATACTCTCGAACAAATAAGTACGTTGGCTTAACTTGACCATAGTAAATAGCTTTGAGCTGCTCTGCATTGGGTGATTAGTATGGAGGAAGTGTCGTGTCAAAGTTCCAATTTTTCTTCTCTCAAACATACTGAAAGCATCCGAAGGATCGAAGCATAATCCAGCAATGATCAGTGATGGGATTATCTGGCACTGTAACCAGCAAGAGGAGCAAGGCACGATATATACACACACATACATACACACAGTTGCACACAAGACA